>JAKUCV010000732.1:0-31570 GCA_028386065.3 Turnera subulata
TTAAAGTCTTCCGCTGTGCATAGTTTTTCTATTATTTGGCCATTGGGCCGGTTTTATTATTATTGATGTTTATTATTATGGGCTGTCGAGCCCGAGTTATTGTGGTTCACACTGTATGCTGGTTTCTTTTTGGGTTGGGTTGTCACAGTTCCGGCACGTGTTTACTGTGTACGGTAAATACGGGTCGGGGCGTCTCATTATCTTTTCGTGCGCCAGACAATCAATACACCTATTCATCAATCTACTTAGAAATATTGCCCGTCCTAAACAAGGGCATATATTGTAGGACCTGCAAACAGAGAAAGGTATATTCATGAGTGTAAGAATCAGTGGAGGCTTCATGAGTGTAAGAATCAGTGGAGGCTTCATGAGTGTAAGAATCAGTGCAGGCAGCCTCTAACATAATAAGAACAATAAATTTAGATTCAGTAACAACCAATAAAATTCTTCAACATAAAAAGACAATGAGAGTCACATTCATGTATTGCAGGACCTGCATACGGAGAAAGGTATATTCATGAGTGTAAGAATCAGTGCAGGCTACATGAGTGTAAGAATCAGTGTAGGCAGCCTCTAACATAATAAGAACAATAAATTTAGATTCAGTAACAACCAATAAAATTCTTCAACATAAAAAGACAGTGAGAGTCACATTGGCATCTACAAACTAATGCAATCACAACAAATAATAATCAATAGCCTCCATTAGTTTGCAGCCTAAATTGGTGACATGTAATTCTATTAAACAACCACCACAGATTAAGCATGGAAAATTAACATAAAGGCCACCAATGCCAAATCTGCCGGGTGAATTAGTAAGAAAAATAAAGTAAGATATAAGCTAAATTGAAGCTCACTCAATTATGAATGCTATTTGTAATTTTTTGCAATTCCATTACATTGAAAGTATCCACAGATGGAAAAAGGCTAACATTAACCACAGCTCTCAGTATCCCAAGCTTGATGCATTATCCATCAGATGTTTCTCTTCGAAAACTATGAACAAATTAACGATTAATCTTGTTGGAATTAGCCACTATCTCTGATAGTAACAAAAAGCAAAACAGTCAAGCCCATGCAATGATGGTGGAGGGCTGATTTACACAAATCCTGACACAACCAACTTAAAATAAAAAAAGAACCAAGTAGGCATCGGTCATTGGTGGTTTAGAAGGCTGGAAACACACAATTAACAATCAAAGAATCCATGAGTCAACTTAAAGTCAAAAAAGAACCAAGTAGGCATCGGTCATTGGTGGTTTAGAAGGCTGGAAACACACAATTAACAATCAAAGAATCCATGAGTCCTATCTATGACCCTCCTACAATGTACAAAATAAGCACTTGTCATCCAGCACAAGCTGATTTACTTGCAAGAGTCTATGCGAGATAGTTTGCCTTCAAACAATAGTTGATTTTAGTCTTCACAACGTATGGTGGTAACCATGACCTGCAAATATACAGATTATAGAATAAACAACCTCTGCATGTTTGAAATTTTATCCCAAGTACTTCCACACAATTACCTTGTGCAAGGCCCCTAGGTGCAATCGACTGATGAAATCTTTGCCCCAAATCTCTTTGACTCAATCTAACATATTATATACAGTTAGTTGAAGATGTCTTACCTGGGGAAAGAAGTGAAGAAGAAGGCGCTGACACTGTCGCGTCACAGGTGGGGAGGAACGAGGAGGAGAGGAGAAGAGAAAGGATTGAGGTTGAAGACGACGAGGAGAGGAGAAGAGAAAGGATTGAGGTTGATGACGAGGAGAGGAGAGGGGATTGAAGGAGGGGATTGAAGAACCAACAATTAGGGATTTGAAAGAAGTATACGTGGACCTTCGACAAAAAAATTGTAAAATTTATCCTTTATTAATTTAATTAATTTTAAGTAATTTTGGTTTGACATTCTCTGAAAAGAAAGTAATTTTGGTTTCCAGGGTCATACTTAGTTACCTTAACATGGACTAGTTTTTTCCTATATTTTTCTTCTGGGTTTTACGTTGTTGCGTACTGGGCCCACATCACAATGTCCTTTTGGGTAATACATTGTTGTTGATTTGGGCCTCATACCTTAGTCCATATTTCTCAGATCGTCTCTACCCATCAACCTTGGGCCGGAGTGCACAGAGATTAGAGTTTATTCTAAAATCACCTCCATCTTAAATATTAAGGCCGAGCTGCAGATACCAGTCCATCTAGTTAAACAACCGGAAGAAATTCTGGCTTTTGCTATGATTTTGTATTACCTTCTAAATTGTGGAAAGATTTTGACAAAATGGCATTTTCTTACACCAACATAGGGTTGCATGACACCGTTGGACTTTGGAATGCGTAGGCATTGTTTCCTATTCAATGAAACTATGATATTGCTTGCTTTTTCCTTTTCGATATTGGCTCTTCACACAGAGTTGGGTGATTGAAGATATGCAAGTAGTGATAGATATACTGGAGATTGGCAATTTGGCATAATGATAAATTGAAGATATATGCAAGTAGTGATAGATATATTGGAGATTTGGACTTGGTGTCTGTCGATTCAGGGATCACAGTCATCTTAGTCATAGACAATAGAACCCTCAAAAGTATTGATCGGTGTCTATCTGGCTTGAACAATTGCGGCTACATTATGCATATGGTGGAGCATGACACCTTTGGCTATTTCCGGGGGAGAAGAAATAGGGAGAGAATGAAAGGGGGAAAAAGAAAACGTGCTACGCAGTGCAGGGAATTAAGAGGAGGATATTCAACGTTATACATATGAAAACTTCCACTATGAAAAAAAGACAAAATCTTTTAAAGATTGTTTAAAGAAATTGTTACATATTAGAGACATTAGTTCGCCAATATTGAAGAAATAAGCACAAAGGAAGAATACAATTCTCTACTAAATAAAACTCAATCAACAGGCAACACTAGTTCCTCCCAAATATTCTTCCAAATATGTGAACCGTACTCGATCTCTTGAACACTCCTCTCTGCAAAGCTAAATGCACGAACATGGCCAACCTTGTAGATGTCATCATAAGGACACTCATCCTTGAAGTAGACGCAGTTAGACCTCAATCCGGGCCAACTAGGAACCGCAGCTGCACAGTGACGGCCCAACAAAATTGTCCAATCCCCAATATCATCCACCTCTAGCCCTTTTTTCTCTTGTCCAAAATCCAACACACAAACCCCTACAAAACTGGTCTTCCAATCCCGACCAGGCTGGTCTTCAAAATGTCTAAGAACCAGACACAACTTGGCTCCAACCCTCACAAAGTAAGCCTTCTGTCCCCAGACAAACCACTCTGGCGGGAGTTGCATGGTTGAAGCCGGAGAAGAAGTATTACTACCAGCACTAATAAGTTGTAAGCGCAACACTTTTCCATACCCATCAACAGCATAAAATTCTTCATCGTGACATATAATATCATCATAACCAGACCCATACTCCTCCAACGATGTCCATGTCTCGCTGCCCTCTTTGCAGTAGGCCAATTTTTTTGCCTCTCCGTAAATAACCATGACAATATACTTGGTATAAGAGAAATCCTTCTCGTCAGGAAACAAATGCATCACTGCCTTATGGACAACACATTCAGTTGTGTTTTGTTGTCCACCTTCCAGGGAGGATGAAAGTTGAGGGAGCTTGATTTGGACCCTTCTTGCAAAAGTATTCACCAGAGCGATCGATGTACTCTCCTCGTCGACCATAACAACCCAGCCCGTGGTTGCCCCACAGATCTTTTGTACTTCTTTGGTGGAGTGATCATCATTGATTGGCTCGCCATTCTTGGATTTCTTGCTGTCGTACATCTCGTGAGGAAGAAAAGTGCTTGCAATACTGACTTCTTCTTGGTTGGGTTTCTCGTATACTTGGTGAGGGAGTAACAAGGCTGGCTTTGCAGCGCTTGAATGAGTATCAATCAAAAGCGCCATTGTTGGAACCAATTCTTGAAGAAGTAGAAGCTAAAAAGAATTAAGCCTGAGAATTCTTGGACCAAGTACACAAGTATAATAAACTGGTTATGTCATGTATTTATAGAGGTTATTATCCCTGTGGAGTAAGGATTGTCTTTCTAAAAGTTCTTGAGTCGGTTTAAGAATTCCGAGTTACACGAGGATTCCTATGTAGTATCGGATTTATAATTAGTAGGTTTTACTTTTACACGGAGAAAGGGAATATTTTCTTCCCATGTTTTTCTGTTGGGTTTTACGTTGTTGCTTACTGGGCCTACATCACATTGTCCTTTGGGTACTACATTGTTGTTGATTTGGGCCTCGCACCTTACTTCATCATATTTGTCAGATCGTTTCTACCCATCTAGCTTGGGCCGGAGTGCACAGAGATTAATTAGACTTTATTCTAGAATCGCCTCATCTTAAATATTAGGACCAAGCTGCATATAGTCCATTTAGTTTAAGAAATTCTGGCTTTTGGCTATGCTTTGGTATTACCTTTGAAAATTTTTTGAAAGATTTTGACAAAATGCCATTTTCTTACACCAACATAGGGTTGCATGACACCGTTGGAATTTGGAATCCGTAGACATTGTTTGTACGCGAGCCTAAAAATAAATAATCTCCTATTCAACGAAACTTATGATTCTTGTTTGATGCTTCCTTTTCGATATACTTGGCTTTTCACGCATGGTGATTGATTTGTTTGTTAAGATTCTGTTTCAGTCATGGCTAATAACATTCACCATCAATTTGTTTTGATGGGAAGTGGAGGCAAGTATATTTGCATTGCTGGAATGTTGGTTTCTGAAACCTGTGCTATTTTTGCATTTACTTCTTCCAAGGCATCGCAGTTCTCTGTTTTCAGATCAGAGGATCAGCTTCTAGTTTAACATTTATGATGTCTAAATTTCTCCTTAGTGTCGCACCTGCTGTTTGTCTTTCATTAGAGAAAGAAGACAGGTACTGATGTGTTCTTGTATTTTTTATTGATCGAGAGTCTATGGGATGCTGAGAGGCTTTAGACAAGAGTGGGTCAATTGTCCTATTCCCGTAGAAACTAGAGCTCTTCTAGCATTTCCTGCTTGTCCAAAGTTTAGGGATGAAATTAATGTTCAACTTAGATACCTCTAAGACAAAAAGTTATGGTGGTTTTTGTCAGCTTTGACATGTTCGTGCTCCCATGTTGCATAAGATTAATGTATTCTCCAGGTCTTTGTATTGCTTCAGCTACTAATTTGGACCAACAAATTCTTCCTTGGGAAGTTAAAGCACTTGTGCTATTTGGACTCACGACGAGTAATATTTCTTGCTGCCTGTAAAACCTGGTCCTTGAAGATAAGTAAAACTGGTGAAACTTTTACATTATGGTTGCAAGGCATGCAGGAGCAGGACATAAGAGAATAATATGGTCATGTTCTTGGAACCCACTTGGTAATGAACTCGTTCAAGGGATACAAGACAGTGAAGTTTTGGGCTGTGGAGAAAGAATCTGCAGTTAAACAGATAATCATGGAGAAACAACGAGAAGAGTGAAGATAGCAGGAGCTTGCAACTTGCTTCTTGCGGTGATGATCATTGTGTCGGTGTGTTTGAGGTGCTTGTTAGTAAACAATACCATTGTTTCTCCATGTCTTCTGTAGTTTTGTAATGTTATAGTCGTCTTACATCAAAAGGCATAGTCTTCGTAATGTCTCCCCTAATTGCTTGACCAAAACCTCGTGCTGTTGGCCCATTTTGTTCTTGTATTTATTTATTTGGCTTTGTTTTAACTTTATTTTGCCGAAGTCAGCTTCTCCTTTGTGTTCTATTGACGCCAAATTTTGGTGATAAACTTTCATCCCTGAGAGAATCGGCAGCTATCTAAGACTGGAAGGGATATCTCCTCTAAATGGTCCCACAACAAGTAGGCACCTAATCAGAGGGACAAAGAGGCATGTATGTAGCTCTTGTTTGCAATATCTGAAAGCTTCAATGATATCTCCGTCTATTATATATTTAATCAAAGAATATCTTGCATCAAGCATGACATAAGGTGTTTGTGGGCGGAGGCATGATATTCCTTGCTTTCACGCTTTGGTGTGACCCAGTCAGGTTTTGAACATTGAATCTAAACATTGTCAAAGATTGCACCTTCCTCCATATCCTCCCCCTCCCTTTGAAGATGTGGGTTTCCACTATATCTAACCTCACTCTAGTTATACCCTAAACCACACTGGTTATGGACTCATTGGAAACTAAGATGGCCTCTTCTAACAGCAATTGAAACAAAAACGTTTTGGTGGCGTGGAGGGGAGTCAGCACCACCGAGTCTTTTGCTTGATACAAAGACAAAGGGAGAAACAAGTGGAAGAAGGTAGGCAGTAGCTTTGGCGTGTGGCTGGCAGGCAGCGACCAACAAGAGAGCTCTTGCTAAAGGCACGTGATTGGCTTAATTGTATGACAAAAACAGTAACCTAATCACTCAAGTCGAGATTAACAAAACCAGCAACCTCGTACGTTTAAGGCATTGTTTAACAACTAATCACCACAGACAGAGAATCAGAGAATCTATGGGCTGTAAACAGTCTCAGGGTCACATGAGAATCAGTGAGCGGATGCTTAATTTTAATTTATTGCTTAATTATTGTCCGGACTTGCAACCAGGAAAGGTCAGTTTATTTATTTTTTCCTTTTGCTTTTTTTTCAAAGTGCATAAAATGTTTGTTCTGCTTCTAGAGAAACCGTTTCCACAATGTTGTAATGTGCAATGAATCAATCAGCCAGCGGTGTTGTGTCTATGTATAATCACGTTGAGCTTTGTCAAAGCTGGTGTCGTTTCCAACGGATCATATATTGGTAACCATTTCATACTAAATTCCCGATCTGTGACGTGTATCAGGGATCATATATCAATTTTACACAAACTATTGCACAAAGTTGCTGGGGAGCTATCATCACCGTGAATCTCACAGGGACTATAATGCCTGAAGTCTGACATGGTTTGATGATGGAGAAATTGAAGCAGAAGTTGACAAATAGAATTTTGTACAATATGGCAATGACAAAAAAAAAAATAACCGCATTTTTTATCAAATAGATGATAAATGATTGCATTCAGTGAAGCTATTTAAACCTGATAGGCACAAAGGTACTAAATTGAGAAAGAAAAAAGGAAAGGTAAAATATCCTCCCCACGCAAAGCCCCAAGGGCCCTTCCGTCCCATAAGTTGAAGCACTTCTCCGGATGGTCAGACCAAATGTCCCACTGATGTTGCAGAGAAAAAGTAAACCACAAAAATGATTATGACATCAAATTCAAAGGAGCGTGAATGATGGAAGGGTCACATGAATGAACGGCAATGTAACAGTCAATATAGGGGGTAGGCAATCGACCTGCAGGACGATCTCAAGGTCACTTCTTGATGCGTGAACGTGAGGCCACAAGTGCTTAACTTGCAGAAGTGGCAGCTCAATTTCAACCAAGAACAGGTAGCCACACCATAAATTGCAGGCCTCAATGCCTAACAGTTAGGGAAGAGAGCCTCCCATTTCAACCAGCATATGAAATGGAGGACCCAAAACACAGATGCAATTCCTGGGTTTAAACTGCCGCTACACACAAAACAAAAGGCAGCTTCTGATGACGCAAGCAAGTGAAGAACAATTTTCAGGCCAAAAGAGATGGCCCGACCAAGGCTTGAACAGCAATTTCATAAAAGACTCGAGTAGATATTTTGCATAAGTGTAGGCATCTAATATCTCATCTCATGAGCTTGATATGCAAAACACATATATTTAGTTCAAGCTCTTGCAACTTATGTAAACATTTATTAAGCAATTGATATAAGAACTGCACAAGCACACAATATATTTGAGTTCGAGCTTTTACAGTATAATAATCCCAGTCCTTTCGTTTTCCTATGTGGGGGTGACATATCAAAATACACAAAGAGAGAGCACAGATGAGCAAAGTTTCTTATTATCTACCGCAAATACATAACCAGAAACCAATACCAATAGCAAGATGGACAGCAAATATAAAATTTAACGATATAGATAGCAAACCCTTCTTTCAAAATTGTTTCTTCTCTCACTCTCCCTGATCAACTTATATTGCCTGTGAAGTTCTTATCTGCTGCTGCTTGACACTGTCAGTAGGAAGCTGACCAGAAGAGTCTGGCAAGTGCACAGCAGTACCTGCAGTCATGGTCTGGTATTGCGAAGCCATTGTTGGTTGCAGAGGCTGGGTGTAGTATATCTGAGCATGGGCAGGATCAGAAAATTCATAGGCATAAGTAGCAGTTGCAGCAGAAGTAGGCGCAACAGACTGGGGCGGATGATGTACTTGAGTGTAACCAACGTACTGCTGTTGATGCTGGTTAGAAGGGACCTGAACCAGTTGTGGTGCACCTGTAGTTGCTGTTCTATACATGGTTGCAGAAGCCATTTCAGGTTTAGCAATGGGAGCATTTCTCATGGCATTGAAAGATGCGGGAGCTGGCACCATGGATGGATTGGGAGGTGTTTGTGGGCGGCTGGAAGGGATAGTACTTCCGGATTCACTGATGCTAGGTTGCTGCATTGATAAATTGTAAGCCTGGGGTTGTCTAGCCTGCACATAGTACACTGGGTATTGCTGATCAAGCTGGGGATGATGTTGTTGGTGGTGTTGTTGGTGGTGTTGTTGCTGGGTAGCATACACAGGGTAATAAGTTGTGATAGGCACTGCCCCTGGGGGATGATGGTGAATGTAATGAGTTCCACCTTGAATAAATTGTTGCTGTTGTTGTGGTTGTTGTTGCTGTTGATCAAATTGGGGTTGCAATACATACCCAGAATCCTGAATCTGAACCCGAACATTTGGATCCGATGTGGTGATCTTTTGATCAACAGGGTTAGCATTAGCAGGAACCCTGTTAACCCCGGAGGGAATTTGCACAACTGAGTCTTGATAAACAAATGTTTGTTTCTGACGGTTTATGGCATTGCTTAGACTACTATCACTGGAACATCAAAAAAACAGAAACAGACAACCACCTAGTTCAAATCTGGTAATCCTCAAAAAAAAAAACTGAGCACGATCTATGTAACACATAAGAGTGGAACAAAAAGGAAAGGTACCTTGAAACAGAATCTGGAGAAGGCAAATCAATAACCCCACCGCCACTGCCACCACCAGACTTCTGCTGCATTTGGGCCGGTGCGGGCGGCTGCTGCTGCTTCCGATAAGCACCACCAACTGGAACCCCGTGATCCGATCTCTCATCATCAGAGAAAACCCGAGCGTTGTTATTCCCCTGATAGTCCCCACCACCACCAACTCCTCCAACCATCACCGGCGATCCCACCGGCATAATCGAAACCGGCAAGGGCGGGGGCGAAGACAGCACCACAAACCCACCATCACCGCCACCGGCGGCAACGCCTTCTTGTTTCTGCCCACCAACACTAATCTGAGCAAACTGCTCCTCAATTCCCATCACTTTCTGATCCTGCCCTCCTCCTCCACCACCTCCTCCGCCTCCATCCACATGGACCCTAATCGGAGGCAAATTCGCCAGCGACGGCGACGACGAAGTAGACCCAAACGACGACGACGTCTCGAGCATGGGAGAATCCGGCACGGACTGGACATCCTGGCCACTCTGCTTCACATTCTTATGATTACCCACGAATTCTCTCCCTCCTCCACCCACTCCTCCTCCACTACCGCCGCCACCCACCAAATCAGCATTACTGTTACTGTTACTGTTTGGGTTAGTGGTAACAGAGTCATCGTCAAGACCCAGCAAGCAATTAACGGAGGCTGAATCGGAGAAGCCCCTGTTTAGAGTGTTCCCGTTCAAGGCGTTGAAGAACCAGTCCTCGGTCTTGACGGTGCTCTCGAGGATGGGCCCAATGGACTGGGCCGACTCGGGCTTGAGCGGGAACAAGAACAGCCGGAGCCTGCTGGGCCTGGCGGCGTTGCTGCTGGTGGAGTGGGTACGGTCGTACTCCTCGATCATGTTCTCCAGGTCCTCGTCGGTGGTGACGGAGATGAGCGAGTCCAGGTCTTCGCTGGGCAGCTGGTATTTCAGGGTGAACGGCCGGCCGTTGAGGAGGGTGTTCGACAGCCGGGAGGAGAGGGACGACAGCGAGGTGTGGCGGTCGACGACCACGATTCGGGTGTCCCCGCCGACGTAGCAGAGCGACTTGTCGTGGGGGCGGGGCACGATGTGGCCGCCGTAGGAGCACATCAGCCGGAGCTTGGAGGAGAGCTGCGGCGGCGGCGGGTCGTCCAGGTAGGAATCGGTGTTGCGGGAGCGTGGGGAGGAGTCGATGGAGTCTGGGTAGGCGGTAGTAGTGGTGGCGGTGGTGGGTGCGGCGGTAGTGGTGGTAGTAGGGGCCGTGGTGACGGCGGCGGAAGCGGTGGTTGTAGCGGTGGAGAGAGGGGGAGCTGGTGGGGGTTGAGGCGGAGGCGGTGGGTCCATAGTGAGGTGGAAAACAGAGAAAACGGAGAGGGTTTTTGGGTTGTTAATCAGAGAAAGAGAGAGAAAAGGGGATTTTGAGTAGCTGGGGTTGATGCTCTTATAGGTAACAACTATTTTTCCATACTACATATTTTCTGCCTCTGCTCTGGTCTACCATTCCTGCCCTACTAATCCAGCTGTGTAATTGTGTTATTTTTCCTTTTTCTTTATTTTTTTAATAATTGAATAGGTGAGGGGTATTATTAAGTATTAAACTATTAAATAAGTTATTCCTTTTTGGTGTACGTTTATTTACCTTTTTTGTTAACCATTATGGGATGAGGGAGGGAAATCAGGGTGCTGGCTGGGCCTACGCTCTGTGTGTGTGTGGGGTTAACTTATACTACTTAGTTATTTACTGTGAGAGAGGGGAGAGAAAAAGGGGACCCAACTTGGAAATAAAAACTGCTTGCACAATCAAATGGGTGTGTGCCAGCTGCTAGTGTCCTAATTGGTGTTGTTTGTTCCTGCTTGGGAGAGTGTGTTCTTGTGTGCCTGTTTGCAGGGGCTAATTTCAGGAGAAATGGGGGGTGTATGTGTATCCCTTCCTTGTATGCAATAATAATGGCTTAGCTTAGGTATACAGTGTACTACCTTTGTTGATTCGTACTTTGGAATTATTTATTGTGTTTTTTTGTTCTTCTATGTAAAAAATATTGCAAGACAATAGAAGGAGAGGACATAACATTTGCCATAAACTTACTCCTCCTCGTGTGTTTTGTGGTCATTGATAAGTGTTTTAGGTTGATATAATAAGAACTAGTAATGTGATAAGAGGAGGCTATACCATTATCATTATCATTATCATTACCATACATGTGAACATTTTGTAGAATTGTGGTACTCCTTGATTCAATTGGAAGTAATCCTATGACTTATGAGAGCAACAATTGCTTATTCCGATATTCGATCAAATAAAGGCACTAAAAAGCACAGGAATCGCCATTACTACCTCTTTAAATGTGTGTGCTTGTGTGAATATGTAGAAAGTATGCGTGATATTCCCTAATCCCTCCCTATTTCATACTAATAAACACAACCCTGAAATTTTTTCAAAAAAATTGCAGCACTATTTTTCTATCATGGAAACTGTATAATTAGCTTTTTGGTACATCATACGCGTACCAGCCAAATGATTCTTTCCGCGGATAATTAAAGAAGACAGCCTAATATTGAAATAATTAAGGGTGGCTATATTTTTAAGCCACGGATAGGCAACGAGCACCACGCAATCCATTTTTCTATTTATCATCTTTCCCTTGGTTGTTATATTCAATAAGAGCGTATATATTTCAATTTTCTTAATTATTGGACTAGTATCAACGAACCAATTGATTAAACAGACCAAAATAAGCAAATTTCTTATTTGGAAATCGTACTCAAATGAGGTTGAGTAGAAGCGAAATTGTGGAGAATTACTTTTCTTGTGCAACTCAGCAAAACCAAATATGTAGTTCAAATAAAACAGGCCACTCTTTCTTTAATGCATTATTTACCCAAAATTGCTAATAATTTTGAATTGTTGGCATTTCCTATATATAGATTTCCAGACACGGAAACCTCCTTTACATAAAACGCGTTTCCTTTTGTTAAAGGTAAGGTAAACTTCTTATTAAAATCTTCTAATACACAAATTAATTTCGTATCCGGTTCACCCTAGACCAGTAGTAACCCAGTGTTAGCCGCAATTGGAGCAAAAACACCACAGCCTCGCTGACGCAATCATTGCCCGAATTTTTTGCTGGGAAATGACAGCCAAGACACACGTGCCACGCGCCAGGACGCATGATGCCATTAGCTGGCTAAAATCAGTAAAGGATCTGCGTGGTTAGCGCGTGAAGGTGATGCGCGTGGGGGGAACTGCCCAGGCGGCGTCCACGTAGATACGCACTGCTGTAAAGTAACAGTAACGCCTAAACCAATGCCTCGGTCACGTTTAGAGCCACTAGAAAACAAAACCTAAAAGGAAAAAAGAAAAAAAAAAGAAAAGAGAAGAGAATTTCTTTTTATTTTATCTTTTTCCATCCTGGATTGAGATGGGTGGATTTGATTTTTTTAAAAAAATGGGGCCATGGGTGGAATTGAACGAGTGAAATGAAATTCCAGAATCGGGTGCTTATGGTCTACGATCGCAAAATAATATTAATTGTCGAGGAATAATAAAGTTTCTGTACAAATTTATATTGGTACTTTCATCCATACATGATACAACAATAAAAGAATAAAATTGTGATGAGAAGGTTAATTACATGTCACCGAGGCCCTGTCAATTCTTTTCTTTCTTTTTTTCTTTGTAAATGGGTCCCGTTAATGCCAATCATGTCAATTTCGCACTATTTTCCTATTTAATTCCAATATTTTATCTATTTCCTGCCATGCCGTGATTATCTTATTTTTGACAAAAAGAATGTCATTATCATCTTCAAGATGTAAAAAAAAAAAAATGATGTATCAGCATTTTCCTCGATGGAGAGAAACGGGGGGAAAAAAATGTAGTGGTATATCTTCTTTGTCCTTTTGATTTTCATGTCATTTTAATTTTTTTCTTCAATCTTCCAACTCGAGGACGACGTTGGGCTAGTGGAAAAAAGATACATCGATGAAAAACTGAATTGGTGAATGATGAATATATTGATACATCTTTTTATTGTTTACTCTTTAATAATTAATTATGGGGGTCTCGTGTTGCTTGGTCCATCTACTTCCCCTCTTTTATGATTTAAATATTTGAATTTGAAGAGGTAACAAACTCTCTTAATCAACTACTTACGCACCCTCCCCGGGATTCATTCGTCACTTAGAATTTTAAACATCTGTATTTTGTTGAGCGACTTTAGATTAGACGACCTTTACTAATTAATCAAATTAGTAGCTGCATTCGAGAAACAACAACAAAAAAAAACATTGGTAATTAGATTTGTGGAAGAAGTTAATGCAGCAACAAGGAGGCACTTTGGCTGATTACGAACTAAGTTGACCATGATTGGCATTTAAAAAAATAAGGAATAACAGAAGCATTAGATGCTAATTAAATGGATAGTGTTCGTGGCGCATTGCAATGCTCTCCACTTGACAAAAATTGTATTACTTTTTGATCCAAACATTTCAGTCGCATACATTATAAAATGCGCATCTATCGTATTATATGTACCTCGATTTTATTATTATTGTTTGTGTTGTTGTCAACGAATTCTTTGTTGTAAAGCAAATTACAGAGAGCTATACCAACAATGAAGATAATGATACATATTGTATCATACAAGGATCTGTTGAACAGGGCCAAGAGTTAAATTAGAAAACTCGATTAAAAAATCAGTCAACAACATATCATATCGATTCATTGTGCACACTAGGTGGTTGGGGATGCTACGAAATGGTAAGTTGGTGACTAACAATCACTCATCATAGTTTATATTTGTCATCTCTTTTTTTTTTTTGTCATCTCTATTTTTTTTGTTCTTAGGCTAGACCTGGATAAGATAAACAAACTAATAAGTCCCATAACATGACATAAAATGCCAATTAGATTAGAATTTTATAGATGGATGGATATAGGTGATGAGGGTAGGAAGTTCCATTTAACTAACCACATCCAATAGCGTCGTTTTTGGTCTAAAATTCTAAAAAAGAATATTAACTTAATCCATCCCGTAACCTAATTGCTTAACGTAAAGCCAAAATTCGAACCACCTTTACGAAAGTCATCACATCATGCCCATCCACGGATGGGCATGGATCTTAGTTAAGCCATGTGGTGAACATGATTATGTAAGATTATGAAATATTCCTGTATAAAATACTACACACCCGTGGTTTCAATAGCTAAGCATCATATGATGTCATAGAGACACATATACTAGACCTTCATTTTATCCGAGATTGATCTTATAGCTTTTTCATGCTAGAAGAATGTTCTACATCAACGGCACAGATTCTATACAAGTTTCCAAAGTTTGAATTTGATTAACTTTTAAGCAGAACTCCTTTTGACCAAAAAAAAGAAAATGGAGGCCAAATGGAACTAGATGGAAGGAAACAAGACTGTGGAAACTGAAAAAAGTTGGGGTTAGAGACGACGGAGTGTAGTAGTGGACTGGAGAAAGAGCACGCCATGTAGGAAACAGATAATCAAAAACTCCGGGAAGACAGGGGCCACTTTTAGGAAACAGCTAATCAATTGTTTGACAGAGCAGCCATTTTTTTTGTAAGATAATTTCTGTTAGGACCCCGAGATGTCGTCAAAGTTACAAAAGTTTGGCCTCGGCTTTTGATATGTAACCCCTAGAATAGACAATTACTACTACTTCCGGCCTTTCTGGTTTGCTACCTGGCCGCAAAGAGGAGGCAAAACCAATGAGAAAAAATGATTAGGCAAAAAAAAAAAAGGAGGGAACTAATAACAGAAGCAGAGAAAAATATGAAATTGATACAGATAACATTTTTTTTATGGGTCAATCAAACAATTTTGCCAATTTGAAGTAATTGACCTGAAAAATGGAAAAAAGTTGTGAAGTGTGCAACCCGTCAAATTTGAAATAATCACAACCCCACCTACCTAGGTTGTAAGCACGACATAATTTGTGGCACCCATCGAGATAATTACATTAAAGGAGAAATTGAAGGGATCAATGATAACTCCATGTACGCAAGAATTGGATTGATGATGCTGATTGTTTGAATTATGATTACTCAAATTGCATCTACTTTTACAAGGGAAGTCGTTATCTTCAACGGTTCAATTGATGCGGTAATGAACCATTATTAGTGATAAGAGTTTTGTGCCAACTGTAAAAAAAAAAAGAAGAAAATCTACATTATTAATACATATATTAACACTTTGGTGGTTGGTCTTCTACGAGAAGGATTAATTTGAGGCAATAATTGTCACGGGGTCATTACCCTCTCCCCAAAAGGTCAACCTAGTGGGGTGTGCAGCACCCCTGTATATATGGCCCAAGACCTTCCCCTTCCTTTCCGATGTGGGATTCCGTCACATTCTCCCCCACCGAATCCGACGACGCCCCCGTCGTCGACCGAGCACCCTGCCTACTCCGTCCCCACGGAGCGCTTGGCGTGACATCAGAGTTGGGTCGGGTCGGCTCCGCTACCACTTGTCACGGGGTCATTACCCTCTCCCCAAAAGGTCAACCTAGTGGGGTGTGCAGCACCCCTGTATATATGGCCCAAGACCTTCCCCTTCCTTTCCGATGTGGGATTCCGTCACAATAATCCAGGCAAACTATATGAGTGATGACAACACCGTAAATGTTATTTTTCAGTTTTTTTTAAAAAACTTAATATTAATACACTAATAGCGTGGTGGTAGAAATTTAAGTTTAAAACAGAGAAGATAAAGTGTTTCATGGAAGTGCAGCAAGTTAATGAAGTTAGTCTTGTCCATTGTATTTGTATAAATAATCATGGTGATATTTAAACTAAAGCATTATCCAAAGAAAGATTTGAGAAGCTCAAAAATGCTTTTGAAGTTAAAAGCATATTTGATAATCAAATAATCTAGAAAATATGTATTTTAAATTCAATTATAAGTCGGTTATGATGTTGTAGTATAAATAGATGTCAAGATAGTGAAAAGTAGTGTGTTGCTTTGTTTTCCAAAAAACAAAGCGTCCTCCGTTTCTTAGCTAGTTTTGTTTCCTTTATTTTTTGTATAAATAAAACACTCATAAAGTTTTCTAATATATCCTTTTAATCTTTCTAATATATCTTTATACATCGTTTTACTTTACTACTATTTCATTAGGTCAGAGAGGTGATTCGGACGGATAAAGTTGCTCGCAATGATAAAGTTGTATTGATATAGATAAAGTGGTTAGAGTAATTGTATTATTATGGACAATTAGGTTAGTGTTAATTGTATTTATGTCTTTTGTAGAGTGTTTCAGATGGATTGGAAATATCCTTCACCTAAAAAACCAAAATTTGCTTTTTTAAGATTTGAGGAAATATAGATCCTATGAATTGAACCAAGAGGAAAAAAGAATTTTCTAAGGAAAGATAGTTCACATTGGAGAGGGAGGTTTCCTAGATAGAAAGTGGTATATTTCGCAATTTGTTTAACATCACCTATGGGCTGATAGCTTCATGCTATCTAAATCCCATTAAAAAGAGCAAAGAATATTGTCATAAACATGTATAGTTCAAGTAGTGGGAAGATTTTAGGCCAAGAATCTGAACTAGAAGTTGGAGAGGAATTTCTAGCATGTTTAATACATAGGCCTGAAGTCAATCATAGCATGTTTAGTACATAGGCCGAGTTTAATATTTGATTTTGAAAGTTGTCATGGTTGTGTGCTCTCAGGCCAGCACTGCATTGAGCTTGCAGGTGGAGAATAGACTGAAGCAAATGGGTGCAAATGTAAGAAATACCTCTGGCTTACAAAGAAAGACTGAGGGTGAATGAAGAGAAGGGGAGACTAGCAAAGGCTATATTGGGCAAAGTGTCGATCAACCAACTCTCAGATTTAATGTCCTTCTATCATATGATGGGAAAAATATGTTCAGAGGCTATAGAGGGAAAGCTTTCGAGTGAACGAAGAAATTGAGTTTTAAGGAATGCTCAAGGCTCAATAGTGTAACCAGGTCAACACTTCACTTTTAACACTAAAAAAGTTCTTTAGTTTTTAATCACGAGGACAATATAAGTTAATTTACTTCAAATGTACCTATGAATTTCGCTTCCCACAACACAATTGACTAGTATGATTGCATTATTGAGTAACAAATTAACATGATTAAAACCCATCTTAATGTGATTATAGTTTGAGTTGAAATTTCTACCCAAGAATAATTGATATATGCGAAGATATCATCAAAACAAAACTACCCCAGTGCCATCCTTTCCTAAGTTGGAGACTAAAGCTATGATATGAAAACAAATAAACATATCTCGTCTCTCGGCTTGGCAGTGTCGCCATCTTTTCCTAGCCGGAATGGTCACTTTGACCAAATCGATGCTTGCAGCCCTCCCTGTTTATTCTATGCAAACGGTATGTTTGCCCCGTTCTCTCATCTAGGATATTGAGAAGCAATGTAGGGCTTTCATTTGGGGTTCTTCATCTCATCTCCACAAGCCTCATCTTGTCAAGTGGTCTACCTTATGCCTTCCTAAAAGGCTTGGGGCCCTTGGGTTAAAGCATCTCGGGATCCAAAATGAGGCATTACTCGCCAAGATTGGGTGGGGTTTGCTGGTTCATCAGGGGTCCCTTTGGGTTGAGATCCTGCGGGCCAAATATCTTTCTAATGTGGACTTCTTGCCTCATTCCCTTCCGACTTCAAATTGCTCTGTGCTGTGGAGGGGTGTTGCGAGAGCTTGGCCTGTGTTACTAGGGGTTGGCCTGGATTTTGGGGGATGGCAAGTTGATTCGGTTTTGGCTTGATCCATGGGTAGAGGGGCTTGGTCCTCTCTGTGAGCATATTATAGCCCCTGTTGGGTTGTTTTCTCAAACACTAGACCAGTATATTTCACCTACGGGTGGATGGTCTTGGCCTAAGTTTCAACAATTACTACCTTCGACGGTGTGTTTGCGGATTGCTTCCACCCTTTTACCTATGGCGGGTAGTGGTCCGGACTCGGTGTATTGGTGATTCACCCCTTTGGGAGAGTTTTCCACCAGTTCTGCATATTCTGAGCTCTGCTCCATTGCTGGTTCGACCTTAGACCCTATCTGGTCTCTTGTTTGGCGTTGGAGGGGTCCTCATAGAGTTTGTGTGTTTCTTTGACTTCTGGCCCGTGATGCTTTGCTTACAAACTTTATGCAAGTGCATAGGCATATGGCCACCTGCTCTCTGTGCCCCCTTTGCCAGTCAGATTCGGAGTCTTCTCTCCATCTTTTCCGCGATTGCAGCTGGGCTCGGGACATTTGGCTTTGTTTTGAGGGGTTTCGCCCTCGCTCCTTCTTCTATGTAGCTAGTGTGGCTGATTGGGTTCAATTAAATCTCTCCTGCCATACCACTATTCAGGGGTCAGTGTCTTGGGACATTCTCTTTGGTGTTGCCTGCTGGTGCATGTGGACGTGGAGGAACACCCATGTTTTTTATCCAGAGGCCGCAGCTCCCTTCAATCCAAGTTCATATATTTTGCGCCAGGCCCATGAATTCTCCTCGGCAATGCAGCAGTTAAAGCATACGAGGTTAGGGGATCCCTCCAGTAGCTCTGCTCGGGTCCTTTGGCGTCCACCTGCAGATTGTTGGGTAAAGTTAAACTCGGACGGTGCCGTACAACGATCCTCTTCCAATTAGGCGGCAGGGGGTCTGTTTCGCAATAGCTCGGGTGATTGGCTCGGTGGCTATTGTTTTAATGTTGGTAATTGCGCCCCTTTGGCTGCAGAACTTTTGGGGGCTTTTTGTGGGTCTCTCTCGAGCATGGGAGTTGGATTTTAGGCAACTTGAAGTGGAGGTGGATGCTAAATGCATTCTTGATGAACTGCAGCAGCAGGGTGTGCGGATTAAGCGTCATTCAGCTCTTATTAAGGCTGTTCAGGAGCTCCTTCAACGGAATTGGCAGGTTCATCTTAGTCATATCTTGAGAGTGGCGAATGGTTGCGTTGATTTCTTAGCCAAATTGGGTTTCACTTCTCCTTTGGGTGTATCTCACCTTGTTCAACCTCCAGGGAGTTGTTTAATGTTGTTAGCTAACAATGCTGCTGGAATTTTGTCTCCACGGCCTTTATCATCATCAGTTTAAGCAATAAAATTCGTCATATTCTCCAAAAAAAAAAAAGAAAAAATAAATAAACATAAAACAGGAAATGGGATAATTCTTAGAGTTTCTTTTACTCCATTTTTTTCTATTTCACTGGCCAAGTGCATTTTCACTGTTTAATAACCAATCTGATACGTCTCGCAATTGCAAGATACGGATGGTAAAATTTTATTTAGAAAGTTATACATGAAAATTGAAACTACTTCTACCTTTTGCTTTGGATTATGAATTAGTGACAATTTGCCAAGAGAAATTGATACTCAAAACTTATAAGAAAAAAGAAAAGCACCAAAGATATCGTTGGAAAAGATCCTACCCAAGTTGGTATACTGAGCGTGACGCACTTGACAATATCAATTGGCGGAGGGGTTAGGCTTATCTGACCTTTTTTGTGATAAATCACAATTGCAGAAAGCATCCATTGTACAAGTGGAGACCACCTTGATATTTTTTTCATTATTCAGATATTATTATTATTAAGCCAACTAAAAGGTCAAAGAAAATATTCCTAGGATACACTCTATTCTTTCTAAATCCTGAAGATAGGATACAATCGATGATGATGATGATCTCGTGGTGCTAAAATGGACTTTTTACGTGGAATGATTCGAAGCAACTATCATTTATCCCTAAGGCTAATAAAGTGGCCCATTCTATAATCAAGAACTTTTAATATGAAAGACGATCCTAAAAAAAAAAAAATGAAAGACGAAAAAAAACAAAACAAAAGAAGAGAAGCACAGAGGAGTAGCTACATAAATCTCTAATCATCAGGGAAAAAAAAAAAACAAGGGCATGTTTTATGAATGTTTTGAATATTATTCTTTTGGGAAGAAAAATTATACATTGCTGATATTTACCAAAAAAAAAAAAGGTAATCTAATTTCCTCAAAATTTAGCGATAAATTGGCAAGAACACACATACAGTTCCCATTCCAATTAGCCCAGAGATTTTTTAACAAGCCCAAAAGGCCCAAGTTCAAGTTACAAGAGAATTCCCACAAGATCACCCTCAGTGCATTGGGCCTCAAGTCTCATGGATATAACGTTGGCCCAAATGGTACTGACAATAATATGGAGATTTTGTTACAAGATGGGTATTTCAGGTTTAATAATGCTATGAATTCATATATTTGTAACTCCGAAATAGTCCTACAAAATAGAAAAAAAATAGTACTACTACTTATTTTCTTTTGGTTTACAAAATCGTACTATATTTTTTTTATGTAACTAAATAGTAGTCTAGAAGCAACTACTTTTAGAACACTCTAGAAGTAACTAATCATCCCTGTGCCCCAACTCTCAAGGATGTGTGTAGTCTCTCATGCAGATTTTTCAACGTTAAACCGTCAATAATTCAAACACAGACGACGAACAACATGTCGTTCGGTCCCCCATACTCCTTGGAATAACTTCTTCACCGGTTCGGTCCTCAGAAATTGCCGCTCGCTTACTTTTCTTCAGGTTGGCCCACACGTTACACCGACACGCCCCACAAGAAGCGAAACGTCCTCCTTTCTTTTTTTTTTTTTTTGGTTACAACCAAGGAGCCCCCCTTTGACCTGGCTATATAATTTGGTTTAATTTTGTAATCTTTTGTTGGTTCTATATAATATGTTTCTCATGCCATTAAAAAAATGGTCCGTATTTTACCTCGGTTCAAAATAGTTGAACACCTTCGTAAAAGAAAAAAAAAACGGTTGAACACCAACCATCAATTAAAAGTTTAGTTTAAGGTATATTTTCAGGTAATGTTAATGATTAGATAAACAACCTGAAATCCTGAAATCCTTGCCTTTGTTTCTTGCTGTATAATCGTGGTAGTTAATACTTAAGACTCTCTCTCCCTATAAAATCTTTATTAAACTGCCCGCGCCAGAAACCTTGTCATTTCAAAGTCTCCTCATTCCCTCTCAACCTCACAAAACCGCTAGGGGACTGGACCTATCAACAGAAGATTGGTGATTTTAATTACTGCCCTTCAAGAAGAAGATTAAGATTTTGACTGTGATCCTCCAAACCCAAAATTCTGTGTGGACGAAACATAAATTCTTTTGGGTATAATCAGTTTGCTCTGTTCTCACTTTTTCTTTTGGCAAAATCATTGCTTTGTTTACCATCCAGATAGTGCTTTTGTCTTAAGTCATTCACTCATTCCTTTCACTTTTGCTTTATTTTTCCTCTTCCTCCTGTTTGTGATAAGATTCTGTTTTTTGTTGTTATTGTTGTCATTAAGTGATATTTACTATGCTTGACATATCTTCTTATTCTTTATCCTCCCTCCAATTAGTGTACTAAGTTATAATCTGGTTTTTGCAGAATTTGATACCCTTTAGCCCTAACTGCATCCATGGCCTGGAGGAATATGTTGTCGGTTTTTTCCCTTGAAAATTTTCGAGGTATCTTTCAGGTTAGTATGGCTACTGTACTAGGTGTTTTCCCATGATCAGTTTATATGCAATATCTTATTGTAACTTTAAGGGAATAGAAAACTGAAAGTCATTTACCATATGTTTAATTAAGGCCATCTGTTTTTTTTGCTTTTGGCTTTCTGTGTTAGTTGCTGCTAAGAATACAATAATTTAAAGCAGACCACTTTCTTCAAAAGCATTTTTGGAGTTTCCTTATTGAGTTAGATGGATGGAGACACAGATTTTACTATTTTAGATTAGACAATATACATTTGTGGAGAGTGGAGAGTAGAGATAAAAGGGGTAGTTAGTACTGCAGGTGAGTATTTATGGTTCTCCAACTACTGCAGAAGCCAAACAATTGCCGCTTTTTAATAGTTGTCGATTTGGTTGGTCATCAGTTACTACCCAGGACCTAGTCATGATGAATTTGGATATCACAATGTTGCATAAAAAAAGAGGTAGGCCGGGTCAAGGAAAACTACAAAAACTGCATTGACAACCCTGTATTTTTCAAGCAATAGCATTTGCAACTTGAAGTGATGAAAGGCCTACTACAACTTAATTTACAGTTTTTCTTGGTGATGCATTATCTGTGGTTTGTTTGACATTTCTGGGTTTGCTTTTATAGAAGTGAAAGTTCATTTCCATGTTTCTGATTGACGTTCTTTGTATCTTGTGTATTCAACAGCCGAGCAGAATGAACGAGATTGACATGGGTGCACACACCATTAGATCTCATGGAGCCAAACTTGCTAGGAATCACATGCACGATTGGCTGATACTATTGCTACTTGTGGTGATTGAGATCATTCTGAATGTGATTCATCCCTTTAAACGATTTGTGGGTAAAGATATGATGGAGGATCTTAAATATCCATTCAAAGATAATACAGTGCCTACATGGGCTGTGCCTGTAAGTTTTCTTTCTCTGGGCAGGATTTTACACCAGAAGTAAAACTAAGCAACTCATTTCTGATATCTTTTCCTTTTAATTTCCAGTTGTATGCAGTTATATTGCCCATTATCATTTTCATTTTCTTCTATATGCGGAGGAGAGACGTTTATGATCTGCATCACAGTATCTTAGGTGATTTTATGCACTTAATATCTTTCTCATTCGTGTTGGCAGTGAAATCTTCCTTCTTTTCTGTTATTGGAAGGAAATGCTCGTAAGGATGATGGTTGAATCCCGTTTTCTTCCTTGAAACAGGGCTCCTATTTGCTGTACTCATCACTGGTGTTATCACGGATGCAATAAAAGATGCAACCGGCCGGCCTCGACCCGACTTCTTCTGGCGTTGCTTCCCTGATGGGAAGGATGTGAGTGCCCTTTTCTTTTCTCCAATCAGTTTTCTTTTGTCCTTTTTTTTGGTATAATATTTCTGACAATATTTTTATGTTATCAAGAAATGAGTTTTGGTATGTTTGTGACAACATTCACAAAAATTTGTCACTGACAATTGTAAAAATTTCTTCGTTTGTCCAGGCATATGACCGATGGGGAGATGTAATTTGTCATGGTAAGGCTAGTGATATAAAGGAAGGACACAAGAGTTTCCCAAGTGGCCATGCTTCGTGTAAGGAACAGCTTCTGCCTTTTACTACAATGTTCTTTTATTGTCTTTGCCTTTCTACTTCTTCACTGGCTGACGCCTGAAAGTGGTAAGGAGAGAATTAGGCTCTAATAACTATAGGCTTGCAAGAACTGCTAATTGGAAATACCCCTGGTAGTGCATTTGCAGAGTTCTGGTTTTGCTCTCTGTGAAATCTGTTCCATCATTTCTCAAGAAATATAATTAAAGTACTTTTTTACAAAAACATGTAGAGTAATTAAGCAAACTAGTCTATTAATCAATGTATATAGATATGATGCAAGTTAGAATTGGTTTGCAGGGTCCTTTGCTGGATTAGGTTTTCTCTCGCTGTACTTGTCTGGAAAAATCAAAGCATTTGATCGCAAAGGGCATGTAGCAAAACTTTGTATCGTTTTTCTTCCTCTACTGGCTGCATCTCTTGTTGCCATATCTCGGGTTGATGACTATTGGCACCATTGGCAGGACGTGTTTGCTGGAGGGCTTATAGGTATGTTCATATCATATGCAAGTTACTCGGTCGCTGAAAGATGCCTATACCTGCAAAATGAATCTTCTCTAATTCTCACCGAGGCCAAAAAGGAAGATTGATATGTATGCATTTCAATATTTGACATGAGTATCCTTCTCATAATTGCAGGACTAGTTGTGGCATCATTCTGCTATTCGCAATTTTTCCCAGCCCCATATCTTGATGAAGGTAAGTTTTTCGTTCTTCTCGATTAATTCCACCTTTGGGCAGCAAGTAGCTCGAATTCATACCAATATGAGTTCTAACCAATGCAATGTCACCTGTTTAACTTGTTTCAAAACAGTCATTATAAGTTTGCCAAATGCATGTTTTTATTGCTTCTGCTCAATTGGAACTACAATCCTGCTTTTTCATTATCATCATCCTCTGTATCCTTTTCGCTTCAGGATGCCGCCCTTATGCATATTATCGAGCTATGGAAGCATCACCAGCAGATACAAACACAGCTCAGCCCATGAATGCACTTCATGTACAGCAGCAGGTGCAGAGTCCGAATCGACCATTTAGAGTATATGGCAATGACTTTGCCTCGTTGGAGCGGTTGGAATCCGGAAGGACATGAAAAATGTGCATAGTATGTAGTAGGAATTAGGATACAGAAGGGGAAATGTACTTGTACATATACTTTTTGTCTTGTGTTTTATGTATAATTTGGCCAAGTTCTGTGTTAATTTAGACCAAGTATTTATCGTGGTTTGGCAATACAACTGGTAGCAATAAGTTTTGTAGTATTGTGATAGCAATAAGATTATGACTTCATCCTGATAAGGTAAACTGAAGCCAGTCCTGTCAGAAACTTTTAGGAGCCTGTTCAGTACAGATATTAACTCCTGATCCATTCACTATTCCCTGCATGCTTTGCTTTCACGCAGGTCATGCTACCTTCTTCAGGAGTATGAGCCGTCTTGATCAAACACATACTGAGCTACAGGAAATTAAAAATTTTTATGTTTCTTTGCTGCTTATTTGAATGATGGTGAAAGCAGCGTGGCAAAGAAAGATTGCTTTTGTTCCTACGTCTACTACGGCTGGTACAAGTCTTTGTCATCAGGTAGCTTGATATGAATTATTGTGAAGACGTTCAGCATTGTATTTATTGATTGAGCAAAAATGTTTAACACTAACAAATTCAACACAAAAGGCATTAGTGTAATATTCTTTAAGGGTTTATTTCTTTACAAATTCAAAAATATATAATTAGTAGAATGCCAAACGCAAATCTAGCCAGATTTCCAGAATTAGCACAAAATTCATATATGAGTGGCCATGTATTCTCTGACTTAAGAGGTTTCCAATAGCATTTGAAGGAATGCTTTATATTCCATGGGTAAAATAAGATCACCTGGAATACTAGAACATACAAAATGATTAGAGCAATGCAATACATGAAGCTTATTTGTGGCAGTTTAGCATTAAAATGTTTGTTTGAGCCTAATTAGGACTATTTATTGCATCATCAATTACTTCACTTCATTTAGATTCTGTTTTCTTGACTTTAGTGAAGACAATCCCTAATGAAATCCTTATACATGATAAGTTCTTAAGTCGTACTTTAGCTATGTATTTGATAGGTAATTGGTTCAGCTTTTGGCCACAAAAGATGCGCCTATTCCGTTGCGCCAACTACAGGACCGATAATTGGTCTTCTATATAGATGAACACACACTTATCGCTCTGATAGAAGCTCAGGTAACAGACTTATTTTCATAAGTTCTTGCAATGCCGATTGAGAATACCATCCATTGGTGTGTTAATTAGAGTAAATCTTAGGATGTCTCCCCTTGGCTTCCATCTTTTTGTCAAATAGATGCTCAATTGCACCAATGTCTTGGCTGTTTTTTTTTTTTTTGTGAACCATACATATAGAACCTCTCCAGCCCAGTTGATTTTGTTTTCTCATGGTTTGTTGGATGCTAAATATAAAGATGTAGCTTTGTCCAATTTTTCGTGTCTGTCTGTGGTCTTATAATTGCATGCATCAATTTTCTTTTCCTTGCTAATATATCTGGCAGTGCAGTCCATCAATTGACTTCTTTTCCTCTTTGTTGCTGTTCTTGAATGAAGTTCCTTATGTTCTCAACTCAAGTTATCCTCTCTGGTGTTATAGTGTATGAATTGGTTGGATTTTACTAGATCCGCAGCCAAATTCTTGTGGTACATGTTCTTCACATTATGTACTACACATTTAATGGCTTGATGGTTGCGGCTGCAACACCAAACTAATAAATTACAGCCTTAGTTTCCTCTGCATTATATTTGCTTTGGATTTTTTTTTTCAGGATTGACTATTCCACGGCCTGTAAGTTTTTTTCGACTAGCGGCTTGCGCGCGCTTCGCTGCGGGATTAACCACCCATAACATAAAATACAATGCTTTTACCTGTTTACTGGAAAAAAAAAAATGCGTTCTCTGTGAACTCTGATGTACAGGTATATGGGTATTCTGTAAATTCTGATATCTGGCTATATTTTTCCCAAAAAAAAATGCTTTGACCTGTTCAGAGTTTTCTCAATTGACAAAATGTCAAATTGTCCATCCAACCATGTAATGAACTTTTCCCCTTTGACAAAATGAAAAAGAACACAAAATGAAGGAGCTCATCCAGCAAAAATACACCAAATTGTTAGACTTACTTGTTCCATGCCAGCCACTGATGGTTATGGTCCTCCAGTCTTTTCTTTTTTATTTTTTTTCTCAAAAATCATTAGACAAATCTAAAAGGAAAATGTACAACTTACTCATAAGAAAGTAATTAGTCATACTTCCTACATAAAATACTAACTCTGGCTTAAATAAAACTGTGATTGAATAATCAAAGTGACTATATTGGTATATGACCTTTTTCGGTGTCTCTTCTACCAATTATTAATCTAAAAGGAACAGAAATTATTTGTTGCAAGCTCACTTGTGCCTTGTAATCTTCTCCCATCATGTCTAGAATTCATCTGCAATTAATGAATACACCATCTTTAACAAACATGAATACATAATGGTAAACATTTACGTAAATTGACCCTTACTAACCTCAATTTTTTCCCTTCATTTATTTACTTGCTTTGGCTATCTCTTCGCAAAAATCTTGTTGGAATTGTTGACATTGATGCAATTTCTAAAATTTTCTTCTATGCCTCGAAATGCAATATCATACTAATATTGCATGATTGCTGTGAAAAGAGTAAAAAAGATTGTTAGTATGCTCATAGTTCATTTAGTTATTTATTTTGTTAAAATCTCATAGCAGTACTTTAATATGACTATTAAAATCTATGTGATGATAAATAAGAAGTCTATAAATTTGGAAGAAAAGAAAGATTGTACTCTAAGGTTATGTGTAGTTTTAGAAGAAAACTGAAAATATAAAAGTTTGATAGACAGTTAAAGAAAAAAGAACAAATATATACATACCAAGACATTTCAAGTTTAGGAACCAACATAGTCACCAAGTAGAGTACACCAAATAGGAATTTCTCCCTCACTCTTCAACGATAAACAACATGAACTCAAGATTGATTGAGCATAAAATATACCTGTCAATGAAGTTTTTCAGAAAAGAGAATAAATAGTTATCAATGAAATTGAAATTGTACAAAGAGACATAGCTAGAAGTACTTAAAATAGTTAGCATTCAAGAGAGTAGCATATTTTTGCAGAGGCATAAATTTTGATAAATACATCAACTTATGAAGTCTAAAAAATCAGAGAGGAGAACAAATTGTTGATTTGGCTGTATAGTTGAGTACTACTTCAAATGAAAACTTCTCGGTATCTATCATGCTCATTCTCCCCGAACCAACTTAAGCGATGAACTTGAGAGACTATGTAAAATATGCATTACCTAATGCTGCAACAGAAATTGCAAATACAGACCCGCTGGCAAGAGAACAATGTGTATCTGCAGCAGAGAAAGAATGTATACATGCTATTTTTGCAATGGCACTGGATTGCATAGTTGAATCCCCTAAGGAGAGAGCAGACATAATCAAAGTTGTGACACTACTGAAAGGTATTAGAATCAAATATCTTGCTAAATTTAGGAGGGTTAATGCAGTAACCAAAGTTTTCTAATTCAATATAAGTTCCTTTATGTAGCCAAAATGACTGCTTGCAATTTTCACTACTGTAAACTAAGGCATTCACAGCATCGAAACCTTACAGCCTAATATTAGAAAAGATGCTCCACAGTTTAGATATATTGACAAAACACTTGGCACAAAATAAATTAAGCTAAGCATTAAACTAAAGAATGCATCAGGTTTTCAGTAACCAGATAAAGCACGCTCTCCCAAAAAATATCCCAAAAAATATGACCGACTAAAGCTCAAATTTTTTATGTGAGCTTATCAGTGAGGTGGCTTTTGGTATAGATTATAGAAAGTAGTATGTCATGTCATGTTAATGCAATATGTTAATCTCTTGCACAACAATTCAATATGAAATTAAAACTCAAACAACCAGGATAAAAAACCAAAGGATAAAACTAAAGCAAGGAAAAAATGGGGACTTGAAGATAACACTTGTACCTGTGGTTTGGGTTCTCTGCCTTGGATGCCCTCTCCTCATCATTTTCTGCACCAATATGCAAACTCGAGCCAAAAAGAAGCGGCTGCCCCAATGTATCTGCTAGCATCACCATCTCCTTAGCTTTACTCTGTAAAACCATACCAGACACTACTGTTCACCCAATTACAAACAGACACATAACAATTACAAAAGGCCAGTAAATCGCAAAGTTACGAACTTTACTGTTAGAGCATTCAAGTATAGAAAGGCTTCTTGCGAGTTCTTATTGGTGTTCTGTTACATTTGCTGCTCTTTTCTTAAAATCCAAGCTACACCCACCATCCTCACCGACCCATCAGTCGATTTGCTGGTTGAAGTTGCATTCAATCATGGCTACTTAAATATGAGTGCAACTTCAGTATATGCCCTCAATATATTACATCTACCAACTATCCTGCAAAATCATTCAAAGTGTAATTGATATGGGAAGAAATCTTAGGCAATTATAATGGAATTTTAATATTGATCAACAAAATATGAAAAGACTTGAAGGTAAGTACTAAGATCATCCTATATTTTTCCTTCTAGAGAATCAATTACCGAGAAGACTTTACACAACTGACAATAACAATATTATCTAAAAATGATACTAAAAATTTGATGCTTGCATGAAAAAAGGGGAGCAGCATATCTTGCCTTAACTTCCCTTGGATTTTATCCAGTCATTTATTTAATAATTTTAGCTTCTACGAAAAATAAAAATGTATCCGACCTTCAAATGGCGCAAAATCATTAGTACAAAGAGATAATAAAACTGGAATTGCACGATTATCTAAACAAAGATGGATAATAAGGAGAAAAAAAAGACTTTAATTCCATTTCTTTTTAGCAAACAACTGGAAAACAACAATTTCAATCTGTCATCATCAACAACAACAACAATCAGCCTTTAGAATAAAAGCAAAGAACCCAACCTTTCGCACATGCAGCAAAGCATGAATTCTTTATCGCCAGTGATTGCTTCAGTTACAGTTGCCAACATCGTCGGCGTCGGTGTCGGAGGCAAAGAAAGAAGACGTACAGTCCTGTGGGTAGGCGATGATTTCCATCCGGAGCCAAAAGTCTAAAAATCCTCTATGGCACTCAAGGAGAGGGAGAGGCAGCAAAGGAGAAAAGCAAAGGAGGAGGCACTCAAGGGATCAAGTCGAACGACAGGGCTGGGCTATCGGTTTAGAAGATGGACGGCGATGGTGATTCACCTTTAAAAGAGGAAAGCAGAGGAGGAGAAGAAAGATTAGAAGAAAAAAAAAATAAAAGAGAGTAAAGCGTATGATTTTGAGTTTGACGCGTAAGTAAAAAATTGAAGATTCTAGATTGATTAACATCCACACCGGCCACACGTGGTTGGTTAACAAAATCAACCCGAGTATATAAATTAAACTAATAAAGAATGTATTATAAAGGAGACAAATTGCAGGTTTGTTATAAATATTGTATTATACATGTATATATGTCATTGTTATACATATTATATACATACTCTCTATTATTATATATATATTTGTATAAGAAATAAAGAAGGTAAGAATGAAAGAAAAGTGGGCAGCAACTCCGACCACTCCTCCTCTTCTCCCAAACACCTTCTCCTTCCTTAAAGATTTCTCTTCCTTAAGCATCAATCTTATAGCATAATTTATAACACGTTATCAGCACGAATTTGACTCTACTTGTTCTTCGTTTTAGCAAGAAAAAAATTGCAGAGAAAGAAAGAAAAAAAGGAGAGGAGGAAGAACTCTGCCAACTTTGAATACCTTAGTTACTGTTCACGCGAATTTGTTCCCGGCCACATCTCACGACACCACCCACACCATCGTCTTCTTCTCGTCGTCGCCAGCTCGCCTCCGCCTTCGTCGCCACCTCCCGCCGCCGGACGCGTCGCCAGGAGTGGAAGACCCGACGGCGGTCAGGCAACCCAAGTAACCCAAAACGGGTTTGCCGCCTCTCCCACCAGTGCCGTCGCCGCCTCTCCCACCTTCCTCGTCCTCTCCGGCCTCGCGCCTCCGCACCCCTGTCCTCCTCCTCCCTGCCGTTCGCGCCGACCTGCTACAGATCCGACGGGTCAAGCGACCCGACGCCGACCCCGTCGCCCGCAGCCGCAGCAGCCACAGTCGCAGCCGCTGCTCCTCGCGCGCTCTGCCTCGCCTCGCCTCCTCCCGTGCCGCGCCGTGTCGTCCTGCTCCTCGCCGTTCGTCGCGTCGCCGGCCGTCTGCACCGAGGAGGAGCCATGAAGAAGATGACCACGGGTTACACTTTAGTCCCTGGAGTCTTGTTTTATGCAGGCAAGTCCTTACATTTTAGTCCTTCAATTATTAAAATGTTCGATTTTATCCTAGACGAATGTACTATTGTTTAATTAATGATGTTATTGTGTGATTAAATGTTTAATTAATGTTGATCTTGGGAATTGAATGTATTATGAGTTCACGGTGAGTCCCGGAAATTAGTTTTTGGCCGTTGAACAGTGTTTTTCGGCCGAAATCCTGTGATGAATAGTAAATCCGGCGATGAATAGTAATTTTTTGGCCATGTGAATAGTACTTTCCGGCGACCGCGAATAATGATTTTGATCGAATCCGGCAAACCCAGAAGTGTTTGGCCGGAATTTGATGCCTCGGCAAAATAATCCGGCACGGTGAATAGAAATTCCCGACGACGTGAATAGTAATTTTCGACGACGTGAATAGTGTTTTTGGCCGGAATCCGTCGAACTCAGAAATGTTCCGACGCATCGATTTTTTTTTCTCAGCAAAAGCCCGGAAGGCTGTTATATAAGCCCGGAAGGCTGTTATATTTATTATTCTTATTTATTGGCCGGCTAAGCCGCCTTTAGCTGTAACAGCCTTCATTTTTACCTGGACTGTTTAAGTGAATGTACAGTAATTTACCATTGATTTTTAATCTTGGGTAATTAAATTATGGTAAATTGAACTTTGGATTTTGAAACCGAGCCCTGTCCTACGCTCGGGATTTTTCTGCGGATTTTACGGACCAAGTTGGGATTTTTCCGGGTCCGGGAATCTTCGGAAAAGCCGAGATTATTCTCGAACTATCGGACCAGAAATAAGATAAGTGGGTATACCGGATATTTTCTGGTCCAGGTGGGCCATACTTCACATGCAGCATAGTAACTGCATAATTGAAGTTCAATTATTCAGCCGCCAATTCCTATTACGCCTGTGATTAACCAATTATTTCTCTGTCTATTTAACGTGTGCATCACCTGTCTTTATGCACAATTACTCAGTACACAACCTTCACCTTCATCTCCCTCTACCAAGTTTTCTTCTGCAACCAACTTAATCAAAAAAAAA
>JAKUCV010000732.1:32425-70790 GCA_028386065.3 Turnera subulata
CAGTGGCTCGGATATGCCGAATATCCGCGGTGGCTCGGATATGCCGAATATCCGCAGTGGCTCAGATATGCCGAATATCTGGTTGGCATGACGTCGCCTGAGGTTGGGGTATACCGAATACCCAGTGGCTCGGATATGCCGAATATCCGCAGTGGCTCGGATATGCCAAATATCCGCGGTGGCTCGGATATGCCGAATATCCGGTTGTTTGATATGAGGATTGGTTTGACCTAGCATCCGGAATTAATTGATAACCAGGTACGACCCTAGCTTGTCCAGTGACAGGGGCCCGGAAGATAAAATTGGTAATTATAATTAAGCATTCTTTTGGCCTTGATTCAGTTGTTGATATGTTGTTGCTTATCTGTGTTTGCTTTTAAGTATTACGGTTGCCTACATATCACTGTTTATCCTTGGTCGGTGAGCACTTCGGACTCACCCCTCGCCTGCGGGGTTTCATCCCGTAGGATAAGTTGTTTCCGTAGATCAGGTACGACGCTCGATGGCTGCTGTTCTTCTTCTCCACCTGACTCCGGATCCATACCGCCGTTGCATGTGCATAAGTCTTCCGCTGCTATTCTATTGCTTATATTGCCGTATTGCTGATTTCCTGTGATATGTATATTACTGATACTATCTGCTGCTGCTGAGAGCACTGTGTTGGTTTGAATAATGGTCCCCGAGTGTGGGTGACAGCTGTAATGTTAGTTGCTATTGTATAATATTTGCATGTTGTACTATCTGTTCTATCATAATGAATAGTTTCGGCACGTGTTTACTGTGTTACGGTAAATACGGGTCGGGGCGCTTCATTATCGTATAAGCGTATTATATATGTTATTGCTGAAAGATTTATCGAGTAAGCATATTTTCTGTTTTTATTTAAATTCCGATTGGGCTATTAAAAAGGCCCATTATTCATTTCATGGCCGGCTAAGCCGCCTATTTCTTTACGTTTTAATTGGGCTCGTGCAAGGCCCATCACATTTAATTTTCAGTAATTTAATTTTTATTGGGCTACTTAATCAAAGGCCCATTGCATTTAATTTCCAGCCATTTATTTTTAATTGGGCTATAAAAATGCCCATTGTATTTAATTACCTTGCCTTTAATTTTTATTTATAATTTGCTTGGGCTCGTACAAGGCCCATCAATTTTATTTTCCTGTCATTTATTTTATTGGGGGTAATTAATAATAAGCCCCTGATTCTTCATTTTAATTAAGCTTTTATTTATATTATTTGAATGGGAGGCCCTTACAATTTCCAGAAGAAATTTATTATGGGTATTAAATGCGGACAAGAATTTACATGATAATAGTCTGGAAGACTAAATATAAGAGTCCAGCAGACTCAATAATGGAAAATACAACGAAGACTCAAAGTCTTACCGTTCAAAAGATCCTGAAGATCCATCAAAGGAAAATTGAAAATAAATACTATTACCACCAGAAGATGGAAATTATATGACCACCAGAAGGTGGAAATTATATGACCACCAGAAGGTGGATATTATATTTGCTTACCCTGAAGGAGCAATTCTTTTTATATTCAATTTATTTTATGTTCAGTTTAAATTATTATGCATTGCAATTTATTTTATTTATTTTTAGTACTTTATGATTGTTTCTTAGAATAATGCCTGAAGCATTAATCTCGAAGATGATGCAAAATTTGACATCCACAAGGGGGAGAATTATATGTGTGTAGATGTCATTATAACATATTATGACATCTCGAAATTAAAAAAAAAAAAAGAAAAATGATTAACACGCTCCAGAAGAGCATAAATTCGAATATGTTTCTGAAGAACGCATGTTTTAATATGATCTAGAAGATCGTATATTTACGCGAGTACAGTCATCCCCAGTAATAAAATGAATTATTATGGATCCCAAATGAATTGACTCAGACTTATTCCCTGAAGCGAATAAGACAATATAATTATTTGTGCCTGTGAGCGTAAATGAGATAATAAATGGAAAGGGCTCAAAGTAAACATGCATATTATTATTACATAAACAGATCCATAACTGGAGAACATTCAAAGAAGAATGGTTCTCATACATATGCTTAAACAAGTAATCTATCTGTTGGGTTCAACATTAACCCTGAAACTCTGAGCCTCACCATTAATGTTGACCCTAACACTGTCGTTTCAGGAGAACCACATACCACCCCTGTTGTTTTCTCCAGGTATCTCAAACCGATTCGTTGGAGGAAAACGAAGTGGAATCACACCATGATTCTCTCCTGCTTGCCACAAAGTCTCGGTAATCAGTACCATGTTAGGCTTGTACTGATTCTTCAGATCCCTTAAGGTACGCACAAAGTCTTGAGACCTTCTTGCTATACCCCTGCAATTCCACAGTAAAAGTCGTACCTTAGGCCATGTAGGTGGTAACCCAGTCACCCTTGGGATGCTCCGAGCCATCATGGAAACCTGATAATAACTGCTTTCATTTAAAATTTGACATGAAGGCTCTAGCTGAAATTCCTGCATCCTAGCAGATATGAAAAACATTATAGAGTTAGCTGAGCCATAAAAATTTGTCCTGAGATTGCCTTGGTCCTCCAGGAAGAAAGTTTCTTCCATTGGAGTCACAAAGAACCTAGACGAGTATAGCTCATCTACAAACACTAAACGAGGAATTCTCGCCAGATCATTAGGCAGCTCCTCTTGTTGTTCATTTACCATGCTATAGGCCAATCTATTTCTTCTGCCTAGTGAGGCACCCTCAACAAAGAAAACAGTAGCTGGGGAAGGCATTTTTGTCTTGGTTGAGTTTTTCTTTTTCTTTGCTTTGATGAATTTTTCTATATCTATGAGTTTTCCTGTATCTTCCCATGTAATCCTTCCCCCATTTTATAGCCTGAGCATAGATAGCCAGGTGTCCCCGAAAAGATCCAGAAGATTTTTCGGTGGATTATATTATTATTCAGCAAAATTCCAAAGCTTTACAATCCTCGAGGATTTGCTTTTGGAAATGTCTGCCACTACATTAATTATTGCTCAATAATTCCGATCTTTTCCGACATGAGTGGCAGAAATAAGTTTAAAATTGGCACATATATAGCTAGCCTGAAGCTAGCAGTTGAGTAATTGAAACTTAACATATCCAGCCAGAAGCTGGAATGCACTAGCCTGGAGCTAGCAATTTTAAGTGTTTAAATACACAGCTTGCGCAGCCTGAAGCTGGCACCAACTTGAAGTTGGTTCATGGATTTATTGTTTGGCATGACCGGATGGGCCATCCCGGTTCAATTATGATGCACAAAATTTGTTTTGATCATTGATTGAAAAACCAGAAGTTTTTATAATCAATAAATTTTCATATGTTTGTTTGCTGCAAAATTTATTATACGGCCTTCCTAAGATGAGAATGGCCTAGCATCACCAGCAAGTTTAAGAATAATTCAGGGACATGAACGCGGACTGATCAATCCGCGGTGTTAACCATCTAGGTAATTTTTACGATGCATCGACTAGATGGTTTATTGTGTGACGAAAGTTGGCATAAGTGCGCACTTATTATGCCACTTGCGGGCACATGTCCCTACTTATGTTACTAGACTATATGTCTAGATAATGCTGGGATATTTCATCAATAAGAGACTGTATATCATTGGAAATAAACCCAAACAAATCTGGGGGAACATTGACAATTGATTGCACGACTGTTGATGAAATATTATTGCTTGAGAAATTGATATTTTATATGCAGCAACACTGTGCATCAAGCCAACATGATGTTATAAGAACCCCCCCATTTAATTAATTAATGGTCACATACATAGTATCTCCCATCTTCGGACCTTGAGTTATATAATGCTCCACCACAGGGTTGTGAAATTGGTCCCTTAAAGAAGATTGGGAATCTACGTTGGGTATGTATCTCCATATATTATAAAGATAATTGAAACCTATGACAGGGGATTGGAGATTCATTTATAGCAATATTTGCTTATTAGTTGATGTTTTACCCAACATCAGGGGGAGAGAAAATAAGCAGCTGGATCAAGAAATTATTGAAATGACTTATCAATATTTAATTTTTGATCCTCGAATATTAGTATGAACCTGAAGTTCTAAGAAATGATTCATTTGCAAAAGATTAGTAAGTCATTTGCCAGACATATTTATTTGAAATATGTGACTATATACCAGCTGCAAATGCTCCTGTTTTGATGTTCCTGAAGAACAATATAAGTATGCAAATTGTAACAGCCCAGGTAAAAATCTCATTTCACCGGGACTGTTTAAGTTAATTTACAGTAATTTACCACCGATTTTTAATCTTGGGTAATTAAATTATGGTAAATCGAGCGTTGGATTCCGAAACCGAGCATTGTTCCACGTTCGAGATTTTCCTGCGGATTTTACGGACCAAAGTTGGAATTTTTCCGGGTCCGGGAATCTTAGGAAAAGTTGGGTTTATCCTCGAATTATTGGACCAGAAATAAGATAAGTGGGTATACCGGATATTTTATGGTCCAGGTGGGTCACACTTCACATGCAGCATAGTAACTGAATAATTGAAGTTCAATTATTCAGCCGCCAACTCCTATTAAGCCTGTGACTTATCAATAATTTTGCTGTCTATATAATTATTTTTCTTCTGTCTACCTAGAGCACGCCATCATCTGCAACTTCTTCTTCACTGCCTCACCTTCAAATCCACAAAACTACTCACTGCTAATCTAAACCAGAAAAGAGAAAAAAAAAGAAAAGAAAAAAAAACCAAACACAACACACCACCACCTGCCACGTCACCCACCCCTTCCTCCTTCCTCTTTTCTTTTTTCTTCTTTCCCTTCACCGCCGCCGTAGACCACCACCGGCCAAGCCTCGCTGCCACCACTGCTCCCTCTCCTCTCAGCCGCGCCACCTTCTCTTTTCCTTCTTCACACGACGGCCGCCCTTCCTCCTGCTCGTCGACGCCATCCGAGACGAGGCAACCCGACAAGAGCAACTCGCCCCACTGCCGGCCCCTCCACCGATTTCCCCGTTCGCGCCGCCTTGCTCCTCCTCCGTCGCACCTGTGCCGTGTCCACCTCGCTCCGGTCGCGCTTCCCTGCGACGCCTCTGCCGTCGCCAATCGTCGCACCGCCGCTTGCAAGGTGAGTTGGGGTTGAAGAAGCAACCCGGATGTGTAGTGCGGGTCGCGGGTCGACCGTTTTGGAGAACGGGTTGGGATTGTTGGGCTGAGACCGTGGGTGCTGGGCCTGGCGCGGGTCTGGGCTGGTCCTGTGCGCCTGGGCCGGCTGCCTTGATCCTGTGCGCCTGGGCTTAGCTTGGGCTTTGGGCTGGGTTTGGACTTGGCCCAGCCCGATTTAAAAAAAAAAAAGAAGAGAAGAGAAAATGAGAAAATGAAATCTGAAAAAGAAATAAAGTGGAGGGAAAATAATAAAAATAGGAATTTTAGTCTTGGGAATAACAACTTGGGAAAGTAGAAATAATCTGTGGAGGTAATATACTGGGAAAAAAATAATATATATGGTAGATTATGGAAAATAAATATATATACAATAAAGGAATAATTTTGGAAAGGGTATTATCAAGGTAATAAAATACCGGAATAATACTCGGGTATAGGAGTAAATATAGAATAGTATTTTAGCATTTGAAATAAATGGTGAATGATGATAATAATGGAAATTAATCCGGGAGAGTAACCGAGCCGAGTTTATATTTAATTTACGGTAAACAGTATTAGCATAGCATTTACATACCATCTTATATGTGCATATTATTTGACTGATATAGGAGTTGATAACGAACAATTTGCTGAGGAACCGGACTTGGAACTTGCTGGACAATTCCATAATTGATTATTGGCTAAGGTGAGGATGGATAACCCTTGTTATATTGCCTGTAATACTTTGTGTGCTTTGTTGTTCGATTGAACTGCTGAATTGTTGATTGTTTGCTGAATAACTGTTGTGGATATTATTGTTGCCATTGGGCTGTGATTTTGATTCTGTGGATAGTATGCTGAGATTGATGTTGAACTATTGACTGTGGAAATTGAGAAAAAGGAATTGGAATATGAAATTGGAATTGATTTGAGATGTTGATATAATTGTCATGTGGAAGTAGTGGTACGACCCGATGGTTGGAAAATTAATTTTGGGATGCTATGGTCGGTTACTTGGTTCTTGGCTTGTTGCCTGTGGTTGGGGTATACCGAATACCCAGTGGCTCGGATATGCCGAATATCCGTTTGGCTTTTTGCCTGTGGTTAGGGTATACCAAATACCCAGTGGCTCGGATATGTCGAATATCCGCAGTGGCTCAGATATGCCGAGTATCTGGTTGGCATGACGTCGCATGTGGTTGGGGTATACCGAATACCCAGTGGCTCGGATATGCCGAATATCCGCAGTGGCTCGGATATGCCGAATATCCGGATGTTCTGATATGTGGATTGGTTCTTGACCTAGCATCCGGAATTAATTGATAACCAGGTACGACCCTAGCTTGTCCAGTGACGGGGGCCCGGAAGATAAAATTGGTAATAATAATTAAGCATTCTTTTGGCCTTGGCTCAGTTGTTGAGATATGTTGTTGCTTGTCTGTGAATACTTTTAAGTATTACGGTTGCTTGCATATCACTGTTTATCCTTAGTCGGTGAGCACTTCGGACTCACCCCTCGCCTGCGGGGTTTCATCCCGTAGGTTAAGTTGTTTCGTAGTTCAGGTACGTTGTTCGATGGCTGCTGCTTTCTCCACCTGACTCCGGATCCATACCTCCGCTGCATGTGCATACAAGTCTTCCGCTGCTGTGTGATATATGATGCTATATTGCTGAGTTCCTGTGATATATATATTACTGATACTATTTGCTGCTGCTACGAGCACTGTGTTTGGATTGAATAATGGTCCCCAGGTGTGGGTGACAGTTGTATTTGATGGTTTGCTGTTGTATAATATTTGCACGTTGTACTGTCTGTTCTATCTATATGAATAGTTTCGGCACGTGTTTACTGTGTTACGGTAAATACGGGTCGGGGCGCTTCACAAATGAATCCATATGGATTATACTCGGTTCCAAAAAAAAAGAAATTCTCGATAGAGAAAAAGGAGCAAAAGTGATAAGATGGCCCCAGTGAGAAAATAAGACCTCCAGTAGAGGTTTGAATTAAAAGTCCTCCAGAAGAGGTTGATTCTCTGACACAATTGATAAATTTCCAGAAGTAACTCAGGTACCTGAAATAAATGAGCATGATGAGATCTCAATTACAGTGTCAGGAATAAGATNNNNAAATTCTCGATAGAGAAAAAGGAGCAAAAGTGATAAGATGGCCCCAGTGAGAAAATAAGACCTCCAGTAGAGGTTTGAATTAAAAGTCCTCCAGAAGAGGTTGATTCTCTGACACAATTGATAAATTTCCAGAAGTAACTCAGGTACCTGAAATAAATGAGCATGATGAGATCTCAATTACAGTGTCAGGAATAAGATGGGACCGATGTGAAATAACCGTCGACGGAATATTTATGTTTAATATAGCGCTAAATAAAATGAGGATCATGAACCTACGAATGTGGGCACAGTATAATTGGCCAAAATATAGAAATACAATTAAGGCTGTATTGAACTCGCCCGAAGCGAGAAATTTCCGGACCTGTAGTCCGTACACCAGAAGGTGTAAATAAAAAAAAAATTCTATTGGTCATAAAAGGGTATTTGTGCGGAAATAAATAAATAATGAGATGTAAAGCACGATTTGTGGCACAAAGTTTTTACCCAAACGACCAGATATTAGTTATGAGGAGATATACTCCCCTGTGGTGGATGCAATTATTTTGATATGTCTGACAGTATATGAAAAGTATTAGAAATGCATCTAGTGAATGCTATTACAGCCTATTATTATGGATCCATAGGTCATGAAGATCCCTGAAGGATCCAAATTGCCTGAAGCAACTAATTTCCGGGAAAATAACAAAATAGAACTGAATTGATGTTTTCAGTCATTTTTTTAGTATGGATAAATCTATTTATGATTGGCACTCCAAAAGAGGCCTCTAAATACCGTGTTATTAGACTGGTCTTGGAGTACCCTGCCGAAGTCCAATATGTATTGCTAAGAGAATAAACCCTGAAGCTTATGACTTAAGCCTGTTGGCAAGATATGGATTTGCCCTTATCTTCGGGGAATAAAAGATGCGATGTGAATCCTGTAAACCCGAAGAAAAAGAGTTGGTTTTGCAGATGCTCATCCCCATTTAATCCACATTGCACAGCCGGACATCTGCCATAATTTTACACATGAAGTTGCTATGTTATCGGGCCTACAAAAGTAAGATGGGAAGATAGACGCTCCAACGACAAAATTATGAAGTTTATGCTGCTAACTCTGCCAAATTGAAGTGATCAAGTACCCAAAAGTGATCAGACATAATACATGTCACCAGAAGCTGACAAGGACGAATTGGCATACAACGACATCAAGCAATCAATGGAGCCCAAAATGAGGGGGAGTAGAATACGCACTGCACTCTTTTTCCCTTCACCAAGTTTTTATCCCACTGGGTTTTTCTTGGTAAGGTTTTTAATGAGGCAGTATCCCCAAAGCATATTCTACCCATCAACACAATGACATACAAGGGGGAGTGTTATAAATATTGTATTATATATATATGTATGTCATTGTTATACATACCATATACATACTCTCTATTATTATATATATATTTGTATAACAAATAAAGAAGGTAAGAATGAAAGAAAAGTGGGCAACAACTCCGGCCACTCCTCCTCTTCTCCCAAACACCTTCTCCTTCCTTAAAGATTTCTCTTCCTTAAGCATCAATATTATAGCATAATTTATAACAAGGTTAATGTTTATTTTTAAGTTAGCTTAATAGTTAGGGATAAATTTGTCATATTAAAAATTTTTAAAGGCAAATTCGACAAATCACTTCATCCCAACCTTCCCCGTTTTAGTATACATAGATAAATTCTTCAAATGAGCATATAATAATATTGGATAAATACTTTTTCAGGCCAATTTGTGGGTCACACAATTTGCTAGGAACAATGAGAAACATGGGCCTCCAGACGAATTTTTTCTTTGAAAAAGAAAGTCTGCCTGAGAAGTTAGAACTAGATCCCTTGAGAGCACAACCAACACAAACAAGCCCATTACACCTTGTAGGTCAACTTTCTAAATTATTGGTTTGTCTGTATTGGGCCTTGCTTTTGCCTTTGTAGTCAACATCTTCTTTTTCTTTTAGCCGAATGGTCCACGAAAATCCCTAGGAGTCTTCCATTTTGGGAAGCAAAGTATATTTGAGGATCCAAAACATATATAATTGTGTCAGGCTGACGTACAGGTACGCGATTTCGGCTATGCGAGGTATATAATATATGGTGTGTAAATATTTTAGACAAACATTAATTAGGGATGTGTTGTATAGAAAAAAGAAGAAGAAGAGAGGGGTGTGTTCTAACTTCTAAGAGGTAAAAATATCAATGGTCAACATGGAATGTAATCTTTTCACAGGGGAAGAATGACCTGTTGAAATATTTCAAAACCCTTTACATGGGTCTTCAACCTGTTGAAATATTTCAAAACCCTTTACATGGGTCTTTACGTACAATTACAAAACTTGACTATGTTATTTCGGTATGGGAGTAGGAAAAAAACGTTAAGGTACGGGTTAGGAAAACTCCTACAAAAGAGCTCTTTTGCAATTTTGCATTGGTTAGCAGTTGTTTTATTTATTCTTTTGCAATTACCCCATACTTTGGCCTACCTAAAGCTAACTTTTCTCAAATATAAACACCCTATTTCCCTGTTTGCTTTCAGAAAAAAAAAAAAAAGGTAAACCTGTTACTGGTATAAGGATTTAAGACAACTCTGTGAGAAGCTATATTTTAGGTGAAGGTTTTTTTGCTTACTTTGATGGAATAATGAAGTGGAATGCAAATAACAGATAGAGTCACCTCATGTGCTTTGATTAGCTTGCAATTAATAATAATATAGCCTAGTTGTTTTGTAGAAGGTCAGCATCAAAGACCTCAAGACTTTGTCAATTTGGCTTTGACGCAATTTTCTTCCTGCATAAGCATTAAGTTTGCCCGAGTAAATTGATGGGAAGTAGTGTGACAGAATCCCACATCGGAAAGGAAGGGCAAGGTCTTGGGCCATATATACAGGGGTGCTGCACATCCCACTAAGTTGACTTTTTGGAGAGAAGGTAATGACCCCGTGACAAGTGGTAGCGGAGCCGACCCGACCCAACTCCGATGTCACGCCAAGCGCTCTGTGGGGACGGAGTAGGCAGGGTGCCCGGTCGACGACGAGGGCGTCGTCGGATTCGGTGGGGGAGAATGTGACGGAATCCCACATCGGAAAAGAAGGGAAAGGTCTTGGGCCATATATACAGGGGTGCTGCACACCCCACTAGGTTGACTTTTTGGGGAGAGGGTAATGACCCCGTGACAAGTAGCTTCCCATGAATGTTACATAACCCAATTTCTCTTATCTCATTTAGCAAAAGAAGGTGAGCTCCATAGCAAAAAGGGATTGCATTTGTTACTTACTGGGGGCAATATAAGAAGAAAATTGAGATCAATTAATAACAAAACCACCCTAAACCCAAATTCGTTTGTCCAGGAATCCTCTAATGAGACGCGGAAATCAGTATTATTAGGCCAACTGCACCACTTACTATATTAAGGACTTTGCTTGAAAGAAACCACCTCTAGCTAGGGGAGGGGTTGACTTGGCTGTCTCAGTAGCTCCTTACACCAGATGATGATGATTCCATTAATTAGCATATAAACAAAACAAAAAAACATTAGTACCTACTAATATCCAAAAAACAAAACAAACAAACATTACTCGCTCGGGTCAATTTGTAATTTTGCTTTTTGTCTGTTTTTTGTGTTAATTGTCCACTTTCTCTTTTTCTTAATTCCTCCCCTGGTCTTTATCGAAAAAAGGATGACACGCGCATTTCCTCTTTTACCTTAAATTGGAACATTTTTTTTTTTATCTCCTCGCTCTCTCTCACTCACTGTGCGTCTAATCATCTTCTTCCTGCTTTCTTCAAATTCAAAATTTTTGTTCCTTTTCCTCTCAGGTTCGTCTTCCTCCAACTATATATAACACTTGCTTTGTTGGTGCTCTTCCTTCTTTTTTCCTCTCTCAAATTGTGATTTGTTGTTAGTAAAATTCCGCTTCAGAATTTTCCAGGTTCGTTTTGCTTGCTTCTGCGTTTTGTGTTTTCTCTGGTTTAGCTGTTGAGAAACTCTAGGAATATAATAGAAAACCAAAGATAGTTAAAAAAGGAAAAGAAGAAGAAGAAAGAAGAAGAAATGGGAAAGCTCCCTTAACTTTATCGCCTCTGTTTACTGAGTTCTCCAATAAACTCGAAAACACTCGGCTTAAGTACCGGAGTAGTTGTTCTTCTTCTTTCTTTTTTTTTTTTTTCTTTATGTGGTTTAACTTTTTTTTTAGTGTATTGGTTCTTTTCGTTCGAGAATGGAGTGGCACGTTTCCAGTCAATTGTTCATTTCGGATTTAAGATGCTATTTGTTCATTCCAATAACTGTAATTGCGTTCATTTGTTGCTTAGCTGGGTTACTTGTCTTTTTCCCCGTTTAATGCTCTACTGTAAAAAACTTGGGGGTGGTATACAGTGGGTTCCCTGATTTGTAATTAAAGGCTACATAAAGGCAAAACGGCCAATTATTTGACATGGGAGAGCCAAAAAAAGCTTTCAAACTGACTCTGATACTAAGGTTTTGTTCAGTCTAGACCAGTAGTCTTCATGATTTTTGGGAGATGGCGTCATATGGAGTCTGGTCTGTGCAGGGTTATTTGCTGTTTGTTACTTCCCTTGTGATTATCTCATTCACTTCTTTGGATTATGCACATGAGTTGACCTCTTAATTTGCGTGCAGATTGCTGAAGTCATGCCTGGAGAGATTCAGTTGGGTGCTCACACCGTAAGATCTCATGGAGTCAAAGTTGCAAGGACACATATGCATGACTGGCTGATTCTTTTGCTCCTTGTTGCTATAGAGATTGGTCTAAATGTTATTGAACCATTTCACCGCTTTGTTGGAAGGGATATGCTGACAGACCTATCATACCCACTAAAAGACAATACAATCCCTTTCTGGGCTGTTCCGGTACGTTTTCTCATCCCTGGAAAACTGTTTTTCGATGAGAAGTGTATGAGATTTGATCTTATGAAAACAAAGCTTAAGATTGTTTTCCTTGCTTAACAGGTTATTGCAATACTGCTGCCGTTAGTTGTTATTCTTATCTATTACTTCATCAGAAAGGATGTCTACGACTTACACCATGCCATTCTGGGTAATGCTTATTCTTTTTTTTTTGGTATATATGAAGTTTTCTGCTTGTTTTTAATGTTATTTCCGTAATGTTTTATTGAATTAAAATGGGGATTAGGACTCTTGTTTTCTGTGCTTATCACCGGTGTCATAACCGATGCAATTAAGGATGCTGTTGGTCGACCTCGTCCTGACTTCTTTTGGCGCTGTTTCCCTGATGGAAAAGGGGTAAGTGTTCTGGTTAATCAGCTTTCCTGTCTGTCATTCCTCATACTTTGTTAGCTCAAAGTTAGTGTGCTTGAACGCTTGCGCTTGCAATGTTCTTCAGTCAAGCTAACTTTTGTTGCATATCCAGGTTTTCGATCCTGTTACAACTGATGTTATGTGTACTGGAGTGAAGAGTGTTATTAAGGAAGGACACAAAAGTTTTCCTAGTGGACACACTTCATGTAAGCTGCCTAATTGCTTTTAGAATTGTATGATTTATGAAAAAATGTAGTATGTGCTGCTCTTTCTTCTTTTTTCTCTTCTGTTCGATTGTACCGACAGGCACCAATTCAGTTACATAATTGTGAGGCATTTAGATGTGTGCCTTGAAAAAGTTTCCATTAGGTCTTTTTTTTTTGAATGATTTAGTTTCTAGAGTTCAATTACTGCAAAAAGTATTTCTCGAGTATAAACGTGATGGAGCAGAGTGGAAAATATGATGATGTTGACACGAAAAAGGACGACAGCTTTACCCTAGTGCAATTGTAGACAGTTGAGTATTCGAAAATTATGGTAATGGAGCCATGTTATCAATATGTTGCCTTTCTTTTTTTTTTTTTCTTAAAAAAGAAGGACAACAAAATGACTAGTATATATCTTTAGTTGCTTCTGAGATTTCTTTAAATACTGGGGAGGTAGGTATTTGTCGGAGTGGGCTCCTTTCACCATTTGCTTTGTTTCCAAGAGGGTAGCATTTCATCTGAGAAAGTTGTATTGGGTGGCCCGGGCAGGAAAAAGTTTCCGATGTGGCTCAGGGTACTATCCAATATTTATGTGATAAGACTTCTTTTTCATTTCATCAAAATCATGTTGTTTCAGATAAAATATTGTTGAATGCTACACTTCATATTACGTCTCTTAATAAAAAGATGGTTTTCGGTTATGTCTCTTAACCTTCTTTGGAATCAAGCCCTCTCATTAAGTTTCCTGACTTTCAGAATTGTCTTTCTTTTGATATAAATTAGTCCAAATTATTAGTCGACTTGGGTCTGAAGCATGTGTACAGAAGAAAAGCACTAGAAGGAATTGACTGATAAGTAATAACAGGAAAAAATGACTAGAATTGATCAAGTCTGTGTTAAAATCACGTCTAGATTATGGGAATGTAAATTGATTAAGTGCAGGCATTTTCTGTACTGCTTATTGTACTAGCATCCGGTGTGTTTTGCTTATGTGCTTTACTGTTGAATGAGTGTGCCCATGCATTCATGTCTGTGATGTCTGATTGTAAGCGCTTGTTTTGTCATTGCAACTGTCTATCTTAGGGTCCTCCCTGCATTGGAAGCATCTGCTAAAATTGATTTTTGTTGTTGAATTGCAGGGTCCTTCGCAGGCCTTGGCTTTCTATCATTGTACTTGTCTGGAAAAGTCAGGGCTTTTGATCGAAGGGGTCATGTTGCAAAACTCTGTCTTGTTTTCCTGCCATTACTTGTTGCTTCTCTGGTCGGCGTTTCTAGAGTTGATGACTACTGGCATCACTGGCAAGATGTTTTTGCTGGGGGTCTTATAGGTCTGTGTCGAAGTTTTGTTTTATTTGTCTTATGGGTTGCTACTTGCTTCCTAGAATGAACAATTTTTTTCATTTTTTACCTTCTATGTGCAGGGCTAACGGTTGCCTCATTTTGTTACTTGCAATTCTTCCCACCTCCATATGATATTGATGGTATATTTTTCTTTATTCTTCTTCTATATTCGTTGCTCTTCATTTATTGGAAAAATATTTTGTTGCCTATGCATGCAATACCGCCTTTTGGGTGTCATCGGAAACTTATATCCAGTGGCCAATTTGCTGAGTTAAACCTTAAGGGTAATCGATGCAAGAGGATGATTAAATCAGTTTCTCACCTTAGCCTCGAGGCATGGGTTTACATATAGAACTGGAAGTGCTGAAGGCCTTCTTTCTAAGGGTTTGAGAGTGTAAACCATTTTGTTATTCCCCATCCAATTCTGCCGGGTTTCTCTTCATGTTCTAGCATCCTGTTTCTTTGGCCACCGTGATATGCAAATGTGTGTACTGAATGTGGTGCTCTGCTGTCAAATTATACTATGTTGCTACCTGACCTCTTGTGGATGAATTTCTGTGTGCAGGCTGGGGACCGCATGCGTATTTCCAGATGTTGGCAGAATCTGGAGATAGCGTTCAGCCTACCAATGATGTCAATAGTCTTAACATGCAGCAATCAGAGCTTCAGAGTGTGTACATTGATTCTTACAATCACAGGGAAACTTCAAGAGTTATTACTTGACACACTAGCCGGATTATGGAACAGGCAATGAGACTATGGGAGAAGGCACTAACATTAGGCTTTTGAGTTTTTGACTGTAGAGCAAGTAGGTATACCACATGTCCATATAATGTATGCTTTGGCAGTCTGTGGCCTTTTTTGCTTACATGGGCGGATATACATAGTTGAAGGCTTCCAAGTTTGTTTGGAACTTTTAAGTCCACTGTTCGGAGACTGATTCATTGATTCAATTTGAGAGTGCAGGCTTGTCTTTATTTGGCACTTCTGTTCGTTTCTTTTGCTCTGCTTTAGCTATGGCTACTGTTCCCTTTTGCATGCGGTCTTCTGAAATGGAACCAAACATTTTGGTCTGCAACACACGGAAAAGGGACTCCATTACAAGGAATATAGATTTAGAAAGTTGCAATCCTAGACTCTTTCTACCCTATACTCGGATATAGTACAGGAATGTGTGGAAGGACTCTCCATAAAAATTTAATCTTGTTTGTTTGGTTATGTGGTGGCTTATGCTGTAGGATGATGTTTTTTATATTAAACATGGTGATGTTTTATCCAATCTTATGCTAGGTCACAGCTATAGCTTTCATAATAATATTATTTGTACATGATTGATTCTCTGCCGGCCTTATTCCTGTTGTCTTCTCAATCATAAGTAGTTAAGTACACTTGAATTGATGTTAAGGGTTTATGATTAAGAACCAAAACAAAACCGAATTTGCGCTGGAAAATGGTTTCTACCCTCAAAACTTTCAAGAAAGGTTCATGACACGATGGTTCGCTTGAAAACTTATAACTCGAGAAAGTTAAATAGCAATGCTAGTAATGTATGAAACATGTTTGTGGATGGAATATTTTCTTCTACTTCTGACTCATTCAATGTATAAATTTGTGACAAATTAGCGATGCTCTGCTTGTCGATACCCTGCACCACTACTGTCAAAAGAAGTATGTTTTGTACGGTTATAAGCGCGAATTACTTATCTTCTGTTAACTTCTACCTGGAAGTATCAACAAATGCGTTTTGTACTTTTGTTTGATGTCAGTGGCTTATAATGCTCTACTATTACGCAACCTATATTAAACATGGTGAAGATTATGATTATCCAATTGAATGTAATTTAGTCATAGCTATAGCTTTCACAAATCATGCTATATATTTTCCAGGATCAATCATCGCCGGCCATATTCGTCGCATCTCTTTTGTTCAGATTGTTCTTAATACAAGTAAGATCCCATTGATGTTAAGTATCTTACTCTATATAAAGTCTGCTTAACATCTTTGAATTACAGGACCTCCCCTTCTAAGGAATATTGGAGAAAAAATGGAGACGCCTTCCATTACTTGTGAGCACCAGAACGTGACAAGAAGCTACCAGAGGCTCAATGGTAGTAGCACCAAGAAGCTTAAAACAGTGAGGCTTGGAGGAGGAAGTAGCACTACTCCGCCATGGAAACCAAAAGCAATCCCAAATTTGCGCTGTAAAATGGTTTCTCTTTCTCCAATCAAAATTTCAAGAAAGGTAATCCATCACATGATCATTTTCTTGAAGACCAACCTGAGAAGGTTAAATGGCAATGGTCTGTTTACAAAGAAGAAGGCAGTCATGGCTCAACAAATTTCAGTGGTGGGATTGGGAGAGGAACTTGATACGAGGTTGGTTTCAGAAATAGACAACAATAGTTTTGAAGCAATATCTCAAAAGAAGAGGTTCAATTTCTCTGCTCTTCTTGGTGCAATAGTGTTTTTGGCAGCTATAATGCACGAGTTACGACCAGTGGATGTTGCGGCTGATTTCCCATAAAAAGTATCACTGTAACTCCTGCAACTGTCTGTTCATTTCCTAATTTCACTTCTTGAACAACTAGTGTTATAATATGGAACCATCAGTCATATTTTCTCTTTAGCATTTACTAGTATGTGTTTCTTCGGCAGTAGTTCAGTCTAGAAGTACATTTCTTTTCACCTTAGTAACTGTACTTGGGTGGGAATGGAACTGGTTGCTGCCTTTTTCTCTCTGTTAGCGCTTGTTAAAAGCCTCTATTGCTGCCTTTTTCTCTCTTTTAGCTTTTGTTTCTAGATGGACGCAGAAGCAATTATCTTCAAAATTTTAACAGAGGCATCAATGTTTATTTCCTGCAGACCGGAATGGATACCTTCAGTTTCACAATTTTCATATTGATCATCATCATTTGATTTGAATTGAATTTAGATGTCAACTTCATATACCAAATATGCTGTTGTATCTGGGTGTTTTTTGGAGTTAATACTACTTGGTCAGAACGATTCCTGGCACTTATGTTCTTTTGGAGAAAAAAAAAAAAAAACGATTCCTAGTGAGATCATGCACATGGATGATGGATATGAAATATCACTCTTGTTTTGGGGCCAAAAGATGACGCAGCAAAAATCAGAATAATCAATGCCAGCCATAGAATCCGAATCAACAAAATACAAATTTGTTCAAAAGAAGAAGAAGAAGAAGACATAGCTGGATACTGTCCCCAAAGTTTATCATGATTTGATCCTACCAGATGCATACGAGAATATTCAGTAAAATTAATGGCATTGAGATACATATCCTCACGCTTATGGGTCTTGTTTGTGTTCCCAGAAAAGATAAAAAATAAAAAGTAAAAAAAATAAGAAGAAAATTAAATACAACTAAATAATAATTGGCGTCCAATAGGCTACGATTGGCGTCTTTAAAATATTGGCCTGGCAAGGTACGTAGCTTTCGCCACCAAACCTGGTAAATTTTCATGGCTTTTTCACTGTAGGCTTAATTAGAAATGCCGCTTTGTTTTTGTCTTGTTTCATGCATTAAATTATTTGGTTGGTTAGTTATTAGTAATTTGCATTCCGGAAATTGCAAGTGGCCGTAAGTCACACGGAATTTACCTTCTTTAACATAGAAAAAAACACAACCAAAAAATCTACAGCTCGATCTATACACTATTTGATTATCACGGAGACAATGTTGCGTACACATCCTGGTGTCTTGTAGCCCAGTCGTATGTGTTTGTGTATTGTACGTATATGGAAATAAACAACAACCATTGTGAGAGATAATAAGAGGATTAATTTTTTCAAAGAAGAGGAATCTTAATCAGACAACTGACCATTTATTTTTCAAATCAAACATACCTACCAATGAGAAGACACAAGTCCAAAATTACTTAATAACATATGGAGTAGCAAACAACATCATTGTACTCCATTTTTTGACCCAAAAAGAAAAATGTACTCGATTCGCAACATGGGAGCCTCCTCACGTGGAAGTATTTAGGAAGCCAGCTAGTGACGTATGGTGTAGAATGTAGCACAAATATGGCAAGTAGGTAGGTAGGCTGACTGTTGGGCTGCGCTATTGCTATATATCGCTCATAAAACTTGGTAAAGTAGGTGTAAATTATAAGGTTTTGGAAGCACTAGTAAGAGAGAAAAGAGGCCATCTCTTGAAGCCTGTGTGGGGTTGGTGAAGAGATGGAAGACCATGAAATCCAAACTCCGGAAGCTGCAGGCCATTACATCCTCCTCCCAAATGAAGGTGACACCATTGGCTCTGACGATAAACGATTGAAGCAGCTGGGTTACACTCAAGAGCTAAGCCGTAACCTCTCGTACGTATATATATGTGCTCTTTCTTAATCATTTTTTTTTTTTAATCAAAATTTTGCATTTGCTTGCTTTAAGTTCATTTTTTTAAAAAAAATTCAGTAATCAAAGCACATATTCCTTCATTCTTGGATGATGGCAAGTAGAGCATGAAAAGATTTTGCAGAACTTTGAGACTTGTTTTTTCTGGGACTTGTGACGTGCAGGGCGATAGCAAATTTTTCAGTGACGTTCTCCATCGTATCGATTCTCACAGGTATCACCACATTGTACGGTACAGGCCTGTCGTATGGTGGGCCGATTACAATGGTATATGGGTGGCCAATTGTGGGCCTGCTTACCTTGGTTGTGGGCCTCTCAATGGGTGAGATTTGCTCTGCTTATCCAACTTCCGGTGGGCTTTACTTTTGGAGTGCAAAGCTCTCTGGCAGAGACTGGGGTCCTTTTGCCTCTTGGGTCACTGGCTGGTACGTTTCACAAAATTCTCTCTTAACTTCCTTTGAAAAGGAGTTGCTACATATAGTTTTCTGATAGCAGTTTTTTCTTTTCTTCTTCGAATTGGTAGATAAGAAAATCATGTGATTTAGCTAGCGCTATACTAGTCAATCACCACCCCGTTATAGAATACCCGATAAAAAGTCTTCTACGAGGCCCATGCAATTGGACCACAAGGTTTGATAAAAAAGTTTGGCCCATACTTAGTCTGTGAAGAGGCATGGATTTTGAAATCCATGTCTAGCCCGCAGCAATGGTACAAGTTTAGCGGGTTTCCGGGTACTTATATTTCTAGGCTATCAGATTGTTGGGCCAAATCCGAACCCTTTCTTTTAAGCCTCTTTTTTTTTTTAAAAAAATCTTTTCTTGATTCTGATTCCTCGCGTTTAACTCAATTGCCTCGACCCGTAGTGAAATGAAATCCCTTCGTTTCTAGTTAGCAGAACGTCTTATCTTTGTTTGAATTTGGGCTACCGACACAAAGATGTCAAGTTTCAAGGATCCATATGCCAAAAAAACATTTCGAAAATAATCCATCATCGGATGCAGAAAATTTCCATTAAAAACTCTTCCATTATAGCCATAGGCATAGATCCAGATAATTCAGAGTAAATAAAAATATTTTTTAAAAAATGGCCGCACATACACGATAGGGTAGGGACCCATGACTCGACCCAGACCAATCCTTTCATGTTTAGAAGATTTCTCAACTAAGAATGGTTTCGTTAACAGGGCTCCAAGGGTTCCTGATTGCCACGGCCCACCTCACCTCGATAAGACTAAAAAAAAAGACAAAAAAAAGCACATAGAGGTGGGATGGAAAAACAAAAACCTTTGATGTGAGATTCATAATTGACTCATATATGTTTTTTTATTTTTCTGAAATAATTAACTTCTAGTGTTTATCAAAAAAAACATATGCAAATAAATATTTTGCTTTCCCTCTTCCTATGACAAATGGAGAAATTATTAATTGCTCGTGGCCCCTCCAACCTTAAACCTCTCCTGAATCGACTCGAAGGGAAAAAAAAAAAAAAAGGAGAGTTTCTTTTTAGAACTCTCCTTAGTTCTTTCACTTCTTTGTAGAGCTTTCTCGCCTCTCATATACTGCGTGACTCTGTTCAAAGAAAACATATACTGCGCGACATTTAATTTTCCAAGCTTTTGCTTGGAGGTGTGAGCTAGTGATACGTACCGCTAATGATAGATTCTCCATCATGATTCTCTTCCTGTCTAAATTTAATACAACCGGACTTTGATCTCAATATCTTAGTATCTATCTATGTGACAAAAAAAAAAAAAAAATCTTAGTATCTATCTTACCACACAGTACGTCAAGGCTTGATGTGATATGCACCTCACCTCACCTTAGTAAGCATGAAAAAGATCGCCAATCACACACACACCCATGATTAGTCCACCATCATCTCCCGAATAATATTTGTCTCTTTTGTTCAATTCAACCCGAATTTCTCCTTGAAAATTGAGCATCCTAGAAAAGTATAGCATGTCGTCATAAGTTATGTTGTCTAAATTTACAAAGAGAAGTACTAGTTTCTTTGCCTTGCAAGGGGGCCGACCTACTACTTCAAAGATAACATTTTTCCATTCAAGAAATCAAAGATCTTTGAGTTAGGCACACAAAGAAACACCTAAATAAAACCTTCCGTCCATCTTGAGAGTGTCGACGGTGACAGGTGGGAACTTTTTGGTGCAGAAAGGCGTGGCATGATTCGATAAGTAGAAATAGTCTACCTTTCCCATTGACATCATATCTAAGGAATTTGCCTCGTGCGTTTTAGGTTTCAAGCGGGGAGTACCTAGTTGGCTAGTTCAGTTCCTTACTTTGGTGGCGTTCTCTAGCTTTTCGAAAGCCAGAAGCAAACAAATTCATTTCATTCTTTTGATCTGAATAGAGATTGCATTCATGTCAAAACACTTCAGAAGGGAGCACTAATATGATGGGAGTTGCCGAGTTTGCTTACACCAGTTAAATACTATTAATACAAGCCACAAATGAACTTTTGTTCTTTACAAAACTTCATTGTGGGAACAAAACTTCATTATGGCTTGTATCAGTAGTATTTAACTGATGTAAGCAAACTCGGCAACTGCCTTCGTGTTAGTGTTAGCTAGTAGTAGTATCTTTTCTTTATGCTTAAAAAAACTTTGGTATCCTGTCGTTTTGCGTCACAATTTGCTATACTAAATTCTCTAGATTCTTTCCATAGACTATGTATCCCCCAACTGTAAAAAGAGAGGATCGCATCCATCCTGTCGGCCATACCATCACCAGACTCGCCCACCAACTCGGCTCCTGTGCAAATGAGAAAAATAAGATGGAAAATACACACTTTGAAAAACTAGACACATGCGTGACAGGCCGGTGGACTAGGAAAGAAACAGTAGTGGAAAATGAAAATAGTATTAAATTCTGGGAGGGAAATGACAACTGCAAAAAACCTCCAATCGTTTCCAACCGTGGCAGCTCTGTTTTGACCAGAGCAAAGTCGTCCAAGAAACAGTATATAGTAGCCAAGAGAACCACCCAACAGAGACCCGTATAAATTGAGGAGGGTACTCTCCAATCAAACAGGAGGGACCAGAAAGCCCGCATTGGTCTTCTTGGTTCTCCCTGGTGTGGTGTTTTTTTAGCTTCCCATACACATATACCACAGAGAAGAAGAAAGGCTTCAGGGGAAGTGGAAAGTTAAAGATGACTCTGCCAACACATACTGCAGGTCAAAAGGAAGATGCTTCATTAGATTCGGGAACTACCCGTCTCAAGGAGCTTGGCTACAAGCAAGAGCTTAAGCGTGATCTCTCGTAATTCTCTCAAAAACCCTCTGTTCACTGTCTGTTTTTGTAGTGTTTTGTTTCTTTCACTTGTTCGTAGAATCATACTCTGATGAAGAGTTGGGTCAACATGGGCTGGTTTGGCTCAAAACCTGCAGGGTATTCTCAAATTTTGCGTTTTCCTTCTCCATCATATCGGTGTTGACCGGAATAACTACGTTATACAATACTGGGTTGAGTTTTGGAGGGCCAGTGTCGTTGCAGTATGGGTGGTTTATAGCTGGTGGGTTTACTATGATTGTTGGGTTAGCAATGGCGGAGATTTGCTCTTCTTACCCTACTTCTGGTGGTCTTTATTATTGGAGTGCCAAGCTTGCAGGCCCTGGGTGGGCTCCCTTTGCCTCTTGGATTACTGGCTGGTAATCTTTTCTGCAATTTTTGCTCGCTCATATCTTAGTTTCATATGGTTTTGACGATTCCATGGTGTTCATTTTATCACACTTATTTTCATTTAATCAGTGATCAGAATATTCCAATGTTCTGCTAGGATTATTGGTTTGACCGCGATTACAATTATGATGGCATACTACTAGTAATTTACGAATTTTGCTGTGAGTTTATGCTTATTTTCAGGGGAGGCTCAAGGTCCCTAGTCTTTTTAGATGCAGTTTCGTCTTGCTTCATGGATTAATTGGCGTCCCTATTAGATATTTCTAAATGCATTAGCATTTGGATTCCAATGCATGAATGTGGCGTGAGATAACTGCGCCTCTTCAATAAACCAACACAACAAACTTCTCCATCTCTGGTAGAGCAGAAGTTGATGTTTTAGTTGTTCACACGACCCTCCAATTTCATTGTCACAATGCGTTTTGCGAACTCGTCCTTTTTATCCGCCTACTCTACGGCACCTTATTGGTTCATGATATATAGATGATTTTATTGTTGGCTCATGATATTTCGGGTTGAGGTAGAAATATATTGTATACTATTTTGTATAGAGATAACAAGATGGAATAAGACTGCAGGTATCTACAATGGACCTCTTATCCACCTTAATTTTGGGGGGTGTGACAATGATTTTATAATAAGCTTTATTTTGGTGGAAGTGAATCCTATTAAAAGTACCTAGGAATTCTAAGCAGTTCATTCTTTCTAGTTCTAGTGCTTAAAATTTAGTAAATCACTTTATACAGCCAGTGGGTTTTGGCAGTCAAAAAACTAGAATAGTCTTCCCTATCACAGGTTTCTGATTCAGTAAATTGGTTGTTTATTTTCAGGTTCAACATTGTCGGCCAGGTACACATTAAGATCCACAGTGGAGTTTCTCAGTTCACTGGCAGGCATTATTTCTGTAGGATGTGAAATGAACTCTTTTAAGTTCTAACTGTTTTACCTGCTTATTCATTTGCAGTGGGCTGTAACTACAAGTGTAGATTTCTCCTTAGCGCAGTTAATTCAGGTGATCATTCTCCTCAGTACAGGAGGAAAGAATGGTGGTGGATATGAGGCCTCGAAATATGTTGTCATTGCTATGCACGGGGGAATTTTGTTCCTGCATGCTCTAATAAACAGTCTTCCTATCTCTTTGTTATCTTTCTTTGGACAGCTTGCTGCTCTCTGGAATCTTTTAGGTACCAAAATTTCCTGGATTTGGCCGACATTTTGTTTTGTCCAATGGACCGAGCTTTGTCTCCAAATTTCTTACTTGATAATGGCATTTTCTCCAGGCGTTGTTGTCCTCACAGTTCTCATACCCCTTGTTTCAACGGAAAGAGCTAGTGCCAAGTTTGTGTTTACACATTTTAATACTGACAATGGGGAAGGAATCCATAGTAAAGCTTACATTTTTGTTCTGGGACTTCTCATGAGTCAGTACACCCTCACTGGTTATGATGCATCCGCACATTTGGTAAGTATCCTTGTTCTTTGATTACGTGAAAATGTGAAGTCTAAACCCAGATGAACATTTCCCGGATGATGATGAACCAGAGAACTTGCAACTAAAGAATCTTGTTTTTTTTGGGTAAAATGCTGTTTCTAGACGGAGGAAACCAAGAGTGCTGACACGAATGGACCAAAGGGAATAATTAGCGCCATTGGGATATCTGTCATATTTGGGTGGTTCTACATACTTGGTGTCACATTTGCAGTTACTGATATAGCTTCACTGCTGAGTGAAGACAATGATGCTGGTGGTTATGCAATTGCTGAAATATTTTACCAAGCATTTAAGAGTAGATATGGAAACGGAGCTGGGGGAATCATTTGCCTTGGAGTAGTTGCGGTCGCCATATTTTTCTGTGGCATGAGTTCAGTTACCAGTAACTCCAGGTACATATGCTTGCCTTGCCAGTTGCCTCGTTCCTTCCGCCAAAGCTGTGATGATCTTTAATTCTTTGTTCAGTGTTTGACAATTCTAAATATTCACCATTTCAGGATGGTATACGCGTTCTCTAGAGATGGAGCAATGCCAGGCTCATCACTTTGGCACAAAGTCAACAACCAGGAGGTCCCTATTAATGCAGTTTGGCTTTCTGCAGTCATATCATTTTGCATGGCCTTAACGGTATTGATTTTCCATCACTTCTACATTTTGTCAACTGAACAATAAATACCAAGTTTCTTGTATGTGTCTACCTGTCCATCATTGTGACCTTCAAAGTGAATATCTTGGTGCAGCTGCTAATAATGTTCTTTTGACAATTTCTGCTGCAGTATCTTGGAAGTGAGGTGGCATTTCAGGCTATGGTGTCAATAGCTACCATTGGCCTGTACATTGCATATGCCCTACCCATATTGTTCAGGGTAACCCTGGCGCGCAAGTCTTTCATCCCAGGACCATTCAACTTGGGCCGCTATGGTGTCCTGGTTGGTTGGATTGCAGTTCTCTGGGTGGCAACCATATCAGTCCTCTTCTCATTGCCTGTATCCTACCCCATCACCAATGAGACACTCAACTACACTCCCATTGCAGTTGGTGGTTTGCTACTCCTAGTTGTCTCTTCTTGGATCTTCTATGCTCGTCATTGGTTCAAAGGACCTATTACCAATATAGGAAGTTAAAAACAGAAATTGTACATAGCGGTGATTTGGAATATTTTTCCAACGTAAGATTATTACACAGGTAGGCAAGACAGGAGATTGAACAGAATTACTTTGGATTGTAGAACATGAGTAACTTCTATAATTCAAATGAGAAATACCTCCTCTTAAGTTATTATTATATCATTGTTAGTCTCTTCCTGACAAGATGACTTTTTTTTCATCCAACCATTTTTTTGGTGGTTTCAATTACGAAAACTCAAAACCTGAAGACCATGTACATGAACTAGTTGAAGCTGATGAAGGGGAAAAGATGATATGGTTGGTTGTCATAAGTTTGAACCTTGCGATTTGGGTTTGGCGCAAATCTGACTCTCTTCTTTTTTTGGTGAGAGGTGAAGAAGGAAAGGACGAAATTAATAGAATTGTGAGGGTACTTTCCTAATTTTCTTCGCTTTCTTTTTGAAAAGCTCCTTTGTGTAAATAAGAGTTGTTGGATATGAATGGATGATATAGATAAATTCAACAGGACATATCCTGTTGACATCTATCCGTATAAAAAAGCACAAAACCTTTTCTTTTCTGGCAATAGTGAATGCGCTGTGATTTCCATATTTAGGAGAAAGAATCTGGACAGTAATAAAGGACAAAAATCTGAACAGCAAACAGAACGGTAATAAATTTTTGAGACGAGCAAAAAGAACTCATGTCCATCCGTGAGTGTGGCAGCTCTCTATTTTGTGCGCCAAAATCCGGGCTCCACTCAAAGAAAAACAAAGGAGGGAACCCGGAACTGGGGCTAATAAGCCTTTGATTTCTTTTTCTTGCTTATACTACCAGAAAGAAGAAGGCATTTTAGACCAGTGGAAACTAACATGCTTCCAACTCACAATGCAGCTGAAAATGGAGATGTTTCTCTTGATTCTGGCACTGCCCGTCTTAAGGAGCTTGGCTACAAGCAAGAGCTTAAGCGTGATCTCTCGTAATTCTCTTGATAATCTTTTATTCTTTCTTTTTGTGCTTTTGATTTGTATAGCACTTGCCAGTGGGGTAGAACTGTAGGTGTTATCCCAAAATTTTGTGCAATGTAGAATGTGTGAACTATATACTAATATACCACTTTGGTAATGGCTTGGATTGCAGGGTGTTCTCCAACTTTGCATTTTCGTTTTCGATTGTATCGGTGCTGACCGGAATAAATACATTGTACGGCATTGGGTTGAATTTTGGAGGCCCAGTATCATTGATCTACGGGTGGATTATAGCTGGTGGGTTTACCATGATTGTTGGGTTAGCGATGGCTGAGATTTGCTCTGCTTATCCAACCTCTGGTGGTCTCTACTATTGGAGTGCGAGGCTTGCTGGCCCTGGATGGGCACCCTTTGCCTCTTGGATCACTGGCTGGTAATATGTTCTTAAACTTGATGGCTCAACAAGTTTGATAATGCTAGGTTGTTGTTTTTCTTCACCAACTGTTTCCTTTCTGCAACTGGAAGCAAAGAACTTGGTTTATTCCAAGACATGTTTCTGATTTAGTTCTTGATTGTTTTGTTTCAGGTTTAACGTTGTTGGTCAGGTATGTAGGCATTAGACTGCAGACCTTTGCTTCTTCAGTATCCTCTGGTGGCTACGTTTGCTTAGGATATATTGTTATTAAGTCCTAACTGCTAACCAGTTTCCCTATGTATTCATTTGCAGTGGGCTTTTACTACGAGTATAGATTTCTCATTAGCGCAGCTAATTAAGGTGATCATTCTCCTCAGTACAGGTGGAAAGAGTGGTGGTGGATATGAGGCGACCAAATATGAAGTTATTGGTATGCACGGGGGGTTACTACTCATACATGCTACAATAAATAGTCTTCCCATCTCAGTGGTTTCTTTCTTTGGACAGGTTGCAGCTCTCTGGAATTTTTTAGGTACCAAAAGTTTGTCTAGCTTTGGTTCCACTTGTTTTTGTTCCATGATGAGCAGCCAGCCTCGTTTCTTAATACTGTACTGTTGTCATTCTCTTCAGGTGTTATTCTCCTCACAGTTCTCATACCTCTTGTCTCGGCGGAAAGAGCTACTGCCAAGTTTGCTTTTACACATTTCAATGCAGAAAATGATGATGGAATCTCTAGTAAAGTTTACATTTTTGTTCTGGGACTTGTCATGAGTCAGTACACCCTCACTGGGTATGATGCATCTGCAAATCTGGTAAGCTGTCTAGCTGTTTTGTTTGGTGGAGTCTAATCATATATAGATGAAAGTTTCACAAAAATCTTAGGTTCTGCTTCTTGATAAGTGTGTCCTTTGCCTCCAATTTTTTATCAGTGTTCTTTGCTCATTAGGCCACCTTTTGTTTTTCTTCTCTCCGGCTTTATAAACCGATGAATTTGAAGGATTGCTATGAAATAATCTTCTTTTCTTGTCAAATTCTATTTCTAGACAGAGGAAACCAAGAGTGCTGATACAAATGGACCAAAAGGAATAATTAGCGCGGTTGGGATATGTGTTATATTTGGATGGTTTTACATAATTGGTATCACGTTTGCAGTTGCTGATATACCTTACCTACTGAGTGAAGACAATGATGCTGGTGGTTATGCAATTGCTGAAATATATTACTTAGCATTCAAGAGTAGATATGGCAACGGAACCGGGGGAATTGTTTGCCTGGGAGTAGTCGCGGTTGCCATATTCTTCTGTGGTATGAGTTCCATTACAAGCAACTCCAGGTATTCTACACCAGAAGCTACAATGAGGCTTGAAATGCTTATCCATTGACAAGTCTGAAATCTGAGTATTGTTTTGATGGCATATCTTTTTAGGATGGCTTTTGCGTTTTCTAGAGATGGAGCCCTTCCACTCTCATCAATTTGGCACAAAGTTAACAAGCAGGAAGTCCCTATTAATACAGTTTGGCTCTCTGCAAGCATAGCATTTTGCATGGCATTAACGGTAATCACATTCCTTCACCTTTGTATTCTGATGAATAATAAGTGAAGTATCAGAAGATAACCATTTTGTCATAGGTAATGCATCATAGGTAATGCTCGTTTACTTTCCTGCAGTATCTTGGAAGTGAGGTGGCATTTCAGGCTATGGTGTCAATAGCTACTATTGGGCTGTACATTGCATATGCCCTTCCCATATTGTTCAGAGTAACTCTGGCACGCAAGTCTTTCATCCCAGGACCATTCAACTTGGGCCGCTATGGTGTCCTGGTTGGTTGGATTGCAGTTCTCTGGGTGGCAACCATATCAGTCCTCTTCTCATTGCCTGTATCCTACCCCATCACCAATGAGACACTCAACTACACTCCTATTGCAGTTGGTGGTTTGCTAGTCCTAGTTGTTTCTTCTTGGATCTTGTATGCTCGTCATTGGTTCAAAGGACCTATTACCAATATAGCAAGTTAGAAGAAGAAAGTGTACATACATCTTTCCATGGTTACTTATTCTATGTGAAAGAAAGATTATCACAAAGTTAGACAGGACAGGAGATCTTCTTCGTTGATCAGAATTAGTTGAAATTTTAGAACATGAATAACTTCTGTAAGTTATTATTATAGCATTGTTAGTCTCTTCATGACAAGAAGACTTTTTTTTTCCCTTTTTTCTTCTAGTGCAATTTCAATTTTACCATTCTTAGCATGGAATTTTTGTTCTTGAGTCTTTTAATCAAGAGGTGGATTATGGCCAGGCTAGGTGAAAACAATGTATAAAAATGAGTAAAACAGAGTTTTTCTTTCAAGAACCTTTTTCTTGGACATCATAGAATGAATGGTAATGGCGAGAGGAGGCCCGTGCTATATTAAAACCACCAACTGGGGGCTTTTGTTTCTTCTTTTGGCAAAAGCAAATCCTATCCAGGACCAGGAGATAGAATGGAATAAGGACAAGAAAAAAATCTGAAACAGCAACACAATGCCAGTATTAAGATTTTGGAGGTAAATGAATTATGAAGGCACGTGTACCTCCATGTGTGTGGCAGCTCTACTTTGGGTACCAAAGCAAGTCAATGTCCATGAAACAGTATTTAGCCACAAGATCGGAGGTCCACACAAATAAAAAAATACCAATACAAATAGAGGAAATCAACCCCAAAAGAAAAGGAGGGAACCCGGAACTAGTATTTAGTCTTTGCTTTCTTTTTGCTTCCCTTATACCAGAAAGTAGTGCATTTTTAGTCACAGTGAAAAATTTAACATGCTTCCAACAAATAGTAATACAGCAGAAAATGGAAATGCCCCTCTTGATTCCAGCACTGCCCGCCTTAACGAGCTTGGCTACAACCAAGAACTTAAACGTGACCTCTCGTAATTCTCTTGATACTTCTCTGTTCTTTCTTGTTATGCTTTTCATTTAATACATGGTCTTGTTTCTCTTCATATATTTATATTGGTAGTGCAAAGAAGAGTTCTTTTTCAGCCTCCACATTTTGTAGACTAATACCCTATTGGTATAAAGAAATCTTATTTGATGAAGAGTTGGGTGGAAAACTTGCAGGGTGTTCTCCAATTTTGCATTTTCATTTGCCATCATTTCGGTGCTGACCGGAATAAATACATTGTACGATATTGGGTTGAATTTTGGAGGGCCGGTGTCGTTGCAGTATGGGTGGCTTATAGCTGGTGGGTTTACCATGATTGTTGGGTTGGCCATGGCAGAGATTTGTTCTGCTTATCCAACTTCTGGTGGTCTCTACTACTGGAGTGCCATGCTTGCTGGCCCTGGATGGGCACCCTTTGCCTCTTGGATCACTGGCTGGTAATATATATGTTCAAACTTGGTGGCTCAAAATTTTTTGATAATCCTATGGTGTTTCATTCACCATCTATTTTCTTTATGCAAGTGGAAACAGAGAATTCTGTTTATTCCAAGGCATGTTTCTGATTCTGTACTTGATTGTTTTCTTTCAGGTTCAACGTTGTTGGTCAGGTATGAGGCATTAGACTTCAGAGTAGTAGACCTGTGCTTCCTCAGTATCGTTTGATTTGTTATAAGTTCTAACCACTTTGCCTATGTTTTTATTTGCAGTGGGCTTTTACTACAAGCATAGATTTCTCACTAGCGCAGCTAATTAAGGTGATCATTCTCCTCAGCACAGGTGGAAAAAGTGGCGGTGGATATGAAGCGACCAAGTATGATGTTATTGGTATGCACGGAGGGATACTACTCATACATGCTATAATAAATAGTCTTCCCATCTCAGTTTTGTCTTTCTTTGGACAGATTGCAGCACTCTGGAATCTTTTAGGTACCAAAAGTTTGTATAGCTTTGGTTTCACTTTTTCTTGTTCCTGTTCCATGATGAGCAGCCAGCCTCGTTTCTTAATACTGTAATATTTGCATTCTCTTCAGGTGTTATGGTCCTTACAGTTCTCATTCCTCTAGTCTCAACTGAAAGAGCTAGTGCCAAGTTTGCTTTTACACATTTCAATGCGGAAAATGAGGATGGAATTCATAATAAAGTTTACATTTTTGTTCTGGGACTTCTGATGAGTCAGTACACCCTCTCTGGGTATGATGCATCTGCAAATCTGGTAATAAGCTGCCTCTTCTTTTTTTTTACTAGATGAAGTCTGATAATAGATGAAAGTTTCACAAGGATCTTTAGGTTATGCTTCTTGATAGATGTGTGTTCTTTGCTTATTAGGCCGCCTTTTTAATTGTTTCCTTCTCTGCGGCTTTATGAACGACGATGAATTGGAGGAATGGCATGAAATGATCTTCTTTTCTTGTCAAATTCTGTTTCTAGACAGAGGAAACCAAGAGTGCTGACACAAATGGACCAAAAGGAATAATTAGCGCCATTGGGATATCTGTTATATTTGGATGGTTTTACATAATTGGTATCACGTTTGCAGTTACCGATATACCTTACCTACTGAGTGAAGACAATGATGCTGGTGGTTATGCAATTGCTGAAATATTTTACCAAGCATTTAAGAGTAGATATGGCAATGGAATTGGGGGAATTATTTGCTTGGTAGTAGTTGCGGTTGCCATATTTTTCTGTGGTATGAGCTCGGTTACTAGCAACTCCAGGTATGTAACAGGAACTCTGAGAATAATAAATGCTTATCTGTGGACAAGCCTAAACGTTATTTTGATGGCATATCATTTCAGGATGGCTTTTGCATTTTCTAGAGACGGAGCCATTCCTTTCTCATCAATTTGGCGCAAAGTTAACAAGCAGGAAGTCCCTATCAATACAGTTTGGCTCTCTGCAGTCATATCATTTTGCATGGCATTAACGGTAATCATATCCCATCACTTTTGTATTCTGATGAACAATTAATAAGTATCAGAAAATAGCCTATTTTCATTCTGCATATCTCCCTCCTTTTCTTTTCCACTCTCACTGGAAATACTGCAAAGCATTCTGGTTTATAAGTGAATATGCATCAGAGCTAATGCTCTTTTACTTTCCTGCAGTATCTTGGAAGTGAGGTGGCATTTCAGGCTATGGTGTCAATTGCAACAATTGGTCTGTACATAGCTTATGCACTACCTATCCTGTTCAGGGTAACTCTGGCACGCAGGTCCTTCAACCCAGGGCCATTCAACTTGGGCCGTTATGGTGTTCTTGTTGGTTGGATAGCTGTCCTCTGGGTTGCAATCATATCAGTCTTCTTTTCATTGCCTGTATCCTACCCCATCACCAACGAGACACTCAACTATACTCCTATTGCAGTTGGTGGTTTGCTAATACTCGTTGTTTCTTCCTGGATCCTGTATGCCCGTCATTGGTTCAAAGGTCCTGTAGTTAGTGCAGGAAGTCCAAAAGCTGAACATGCACCAGATCACATTTGCTAGGGACATTAGTGTTTCCACATTTAGACAACGATCCGTGTGAGAATTACCATGTATATAGGACATTTCTGTTCATTTAACAAGAGTCTCTTTTTAAAATTAGAGTTAGCCACAATTGTAACTGGATGTAAAGGAAGCCTCCGTAAAAATAGATGGACTAATTAGTTAGTTTCTGCCTCTTGCACTTCGAATAACTTGTAAATAGGCCAAAAAATTAAACCTTATTCTAAATCTGGCAATGGAAGTTATGGTTACCTTAGGTCTGTGAGATAGGGAATTAATGAGTATCATTAATTTTTAATCCAGTGCTTGATAAGAGATAATACTAGGAAATTCTGTTCATCCATTATCAGGCTGGTGAATTAGATAGCGCACAAAAAGGTTCAAAGCTTTCTCAAAATTGTTAAGAAATGTGGATGGACGAACATATGGGAGGTTTATCAACCATCGTCAAAGGTTAACCATCATTAGACAATAAAGAAAAATAGCAAGCATTGGCTAATAGCTAGATTGTGAGAATTTTCACCATAATAATTCATAGCACGATAGTACAATAGTTTCTCAAACAAAAAAGACTCAGATGAGCAATACCATAGACCATAAATCTAATTAAGTAAAGGTAACCTTAAGAAAGTTTTAAGCTTTCAAGACTCTAGAACACAAAATTAAGACTTTAGACTATAATTAAGACTGAGATAAGAGTTTTCAGTTGTACTGAAGCTCCATAAACTGTAAAGCAAGATAAATAATCCTCCTCCTGTTAGTCCTCCTTAGCCCACGAAATCAGCAGACTTTTGTCTTTTGAGATGGTAGAAAAATTGAGACTGTTCAGGAGCAGGTGTGTTGTGGCCTTTCTTCATCACTTCAATAGTTAAACGGACCCTGCATCAAATACAACGTAAATCCATATCATAGATATAAGCATCAAAAACTTATACACTTCTGCATTATATAGAAAGGGAAAGAGTTGGCTAACATACCAGACAATCACGGTTGCATGTCATTCTCAGTTAAAGTGTGTCCATCAGGTCACAGAAGATATCAATATCATCTGCATTTTCACCAGGAGCTAAACCACTATTCTCCTCCCTACGACGAAGGGGGACCCACCATCATCCCGACTTTTGTCGTATAACCCCGTATAGGACCCCTTTTTCTAGCTGTCTTCCCGGACTTTGAAGACCTTTTAAGTTGGGTTCCAGAAGTTAAAGGAGTCAGTACTTAAAAAGGTAAAGTCGGTTAAGAAGAAGACAATTCTCTGATTTACCGTCAAGGTGCCGTAGTTATGGATTCTCTGCTAACTTGCTTGCATCAGGAACATTGCCTGAAGTGGGGGCAGGGTTCTTTTTTTCCTTCATTTTTGCTGCCCTCTCGGCAACAAATCTTGAATGTTCTTCAGTGTAGAGAAAATCTGTGGGCCTATTAGAGCGCGAGTATATTGGATTTTCTTCTGTAGTGGAGAGTAAAAACGAGAAAAAAAAAAATATTTAGTTTCAGAATATTTGATGCACTTCTATTCATTGTTTGTGGGATTAATTAATTGTTGAATGACCTTGTTGAACGTTGATATAAGAGTGAAGTATTTCTGTCTCCCTCAAAGTAGTTGCCATTTCCATAACTTGATAAGACCCAAATCTGCTTTTAGGCATCCCTCGAACTTTTTTGTTCGCGAGACCTTGAGAATTGAGACGCCTTACTTGAGCTCTGTATTTCTGGAAGAGAGCATATTATATTGTTTAGTAACATTAATTTAAAATATAGCTGGGGAAGAAAATGACATCCTAGGTGTATATTAACAATTTAATTTGTTGAGTCTAATGATGCATTAGTGGGTTTAGTGTTGAGCCATGAAATGGAAATTTAAATTGAACAACTATAGCAAATGAATGCTACTTATATCATATGCAAGGCAAAAACTTAAGTAGCAGCAAACTAAGGCAAAAATGGAAGTTAAGACATAGTCTAGTGTATACTACTACTATTAACCTTCTCTATACTCTGCTAAAATTACAACCCTCAAACCTGAAGTAGCCAATATATATCGTCTATCAAGCAACGAGCAGTGCATAATAAAATCAGGAAATTAAAGGTGTAGAAGAAGAGAACCTGGAGGTGACTTGCCACCTGCCGCTGCGACAGATAGGGCACATTCATCATTTCCAATATGTTTCTGGGGTTAGCATCTATTTATGTCCAAAATCAAACAAGAATACATATATATATGAGAAACCAGTATCTGATATACCGTGACCAAGTAAATTAACAATACATAAATGAGAACAAAACTTAAATTTCGATTTTCCTGAGATTAATGAGAAATTAAGTGAGGTGACGTACTAATTTCCCCCAGTTTGCTAAGAGCTTGTAAGAACCTCTGGTGCAGGTCTTTACACCAGATAACTCGAGTCCTTTTCTCTGTTGACTTGACAACGACATTGCTGCTACCTCCCCCTGTTGTTTTAGTTTTTGCTGGACGCCCTCTTGGCCTCCCCCTCTTGGGGGCATTTCCTTGTTGGTTCTTTCCGGCCTCTGATTCTTTAATTCCAACAGCTTCTGGATCTTTTGTAATGCCTCCGTTTATAAGAAAATCAGGATCATCGAGCCTCCTTAGCATCTCGAAGTCACTTGAGGTGATTTGATATTCTTCATCAAAATAGAAGTCATCCTGATCTTCTTCAATAACTTTTCCCTTACCTTTAGGATCATTAGTCATCCCAGGAACCTGATCATTAGTGAGATCTGATACTTCATTTTCAGCTTCAATTACCTTCCCTTTACCTTTTGGATCGTTAGTCATTACAAGAACCTGATCATTAGTGAGATTTGACAATTCATTGTCAACTTCAATTATCTTTCCCTTACCCTTAGCATCCCTTGAGGGCTTTTCAGCTGTATTAGCTGGAGGGAAGTCAATGGTTATGTCTTGATAATAACAATCCAGACCAATGGCATCAAAATCATCCCTAAAGGTAGCCCAGGAGGAGCTAGCTCCTTCTTCGCTTATCCTGGCCCGACAGTTCCTTCCCTGAGAGCCACGATATTCTTCATTTAGGGCAAAGTCTTCGGGGAAATCTTCTTCTGCTCTTCTCTTTCTCAGTGCATGCTGCCACAAGTACTTGACATCGTTCAAAGTAATGGGTTGTTCAAGATAGAAAGACGCCCCTAAGAGTAAGGCCTTAGTTGCAGCTCTTATGTTTCTTATAGGAGATACCACTGCATGGACAACAACATTGATACATGCTTTTAATTAGGGACAGAAAAGTTTATAACAGCAATGCCCTTTGAATTAGCTAGGATTTAGTTTGAGAGCTCACAGATAACTGGGACATTGATGTTAAGAAGTTCATGCAAAAATATACGAGCGTCCATGTCTGACAAGGCGACACTAGCCATGACAAGTTTGTATTTACCACGTTCCAATTGGACCCTTCTCAAAGCTGCAATTGCTCCATTACACAAGGTAACTACAAAACAAGGATTTAGTATTGGTAAGAGAAATACAAATGGGGAACAATAAAAAATGAACTTACTTTTAGGTTATAATGCAATGTCAAAATTGTATAGATTTTGTTGGATGCAAAAATTTAATAGTAATCAACAAACTAGAATGAGAAAGGGATACACGTATATGGTAATGGCATATGTTGCCTTCCATATGCAGGTTTGAACAGCTCATAACTAGATCGAGATATTAATGCCACCACATAGTTAGTTACAAAATGAAGTTCGTAATGCAACACTAGGAAGACAATAAAGGAATTTCCTTAAAGAAGGAAAAAAAAAATGGAGTTATTAAAGGACAAATGAGAAATAACTTCATTAACTGAGAGGCAAGAATTGAATTTAGACCTATGACTTTAGCTTTTGAAGAACATTTAGGTATATATATGGTATGGAAGTTCATTTTGGGTCCATAATTGTTTATAAGAGTTCAAATGAGTTAATTCAATAATCTCCATTACATGAATCTTAATTCCAAATGTATGAAATCGGTTTTCTCTTAACTAGATTCCGGCCCAACATCAGATCCGTGTTTTTCAAGTAATAGATAGTATGTCAACTTTTCAAAACCCCTAGTTACAAGTTCAGCTCTTTACTCGAAATCTAAATCCCACGTATGTACGTGTATGAAATAGGTGTACTCTGCTTTTTCTTAACTGGAAATACCTATCAGTAATAACAGATATATCTGTAATTCTCAAAAAATATTAACAGATCTGCTATTTAAATTAAAATACGAATAAAGTTTAGGTCAGAAATCAACTATATTAAAACTTATTCTCTAGAGTATTATAGGCAAAAAAAAAATAATTCTTCGGTGAGGAAAATTAATTGAAAAAACAGAGAGAAAACTTAATTTTTGAAGGAAAAAAAATGGTATATGATATCTTGATTTTACCCCTGAATGTGTACAGCTCAAGCATCCATGCAAGGTCAACGACGGATGAATCCTCATCCACCACCAAAATGTCGAGGCCTTGGGCAAAGCTAGGGACAGTACTACTAGGCAACTCCCTCATTCTTGACATTTGCTGGAGAGTAAAGCGATAGGGCATAGCAAATGCAGGATCCATAAAGGAAGAAGAAATCAAAGCACAGACTGGCCACAACAAAAAAAAAATAACATTTAGAAATGGATAATAATGCACAACGAAAATACCTGAGATATATACGAGAGAGTACCCTAGAGAGCAGAAAAACTATGGATATGACCCAAAAGATCAAATGCTTTTGTGATCGAGAAGAGAGACTATACTTACTCAGAGACTGGGAAGTGAGAAACCTATAACAATGAAGAGGAGGAGAAAGACTGAGGAGGCAATGGTGCAGATTTGTGATGAACAGGGAGACTATTTATAGGGCAAAAAATGGGGATTGGTGGGGGTGGTCATATCTGGTTATGACCAGTTTGCCCATGAATTTTGAGTTTTTCTTTTTTGATGTGATGAATTTTGAGTTATTTTGACTGTGGTAGTGAAAAGAATATTCTCATTTTATCTGTGGGATCTATCTATTGGCCAATAGTGGTTGCACACGTACCCCTATATCTAATTACCCAGAGGCATATATAGAAAAATCAAGGCTGTTTCTGATTTGGATTATTGTGGTAAATCAGATGCCCTTGAAATTTTAGATTATGGTAACTTATATCGTTTTTTCCATATTTGTTTCCTCCTTTTTCTTTTTGTGTAGAAAGTTGCCTTTCATGTGTGAATCCTTTTATAATGATTTTTCTAATTTTAGGATAACTTAATATTTAAACCATTTTTAAAAAAATTGACCAATAATATTTCATCCTCGGGCCGGAATAGAATTAGTTTTTATTGTAAAATCTACATATAATTTTCAAAAAATCTAAAGGAAAGTCGGCCAGGAAATTCCTTTTAGAGGAAAATTTCAAATATATCTTTTTTCCTTTGACGTTTAGAATTTCCCCATTTGATTCTTATTACCTGTCATTGTCCGTATCGGGTAGATTGTTCGTATTAGGTCAGTAATTAGAGCCGTGTTTGTATTAATGTTTCTTAATTGACATCGTCTGAAGACGATCTTATCTGCCTGGTTCTGTATTACTTTTTATACAGTGGAAGAGTATCTTATTTGTTTGGACGTTGGATATGTCTCATTATTTTTTGGTCTAAGCCGGGATGTATATTACGAATATACTTGAGCAGGATACATGATTAGCAGTCAGTTGCTCACTCCGACCACTATCTTTAAAAAAGAAAGCTCGTACATACAAAAAGAGTCAAGCTTAAGCAACCTGGCAACTCTAACAAGCAAGGAAAAACAACCGACAAACACTATGCAAGACAAAGCTAAACAATTAAAACAGATGATCAACTAGTGGAAGGCGTATCAACTTGTCGTTCCATTCCCACATCGTAAATGCCAGATACATTTTGTTCCATTATGTCTCGTTGGCTATGTTCCAACTATAATTTGGGAAACTTGTCTTGACGAAGATAAACTTAATTATGAACTAAATCATAATCTTTCTTATACTTGTTTTTTTTTATTCTCGAAGAGTATTCCAGTCAACTATTGGACTAGTCTCTCTCCGTGGCTAGATGTGTCACTCTTGTGAGGTAAGACCATTAACAATAGCACAATTTCTATACACCCGCTTCTATCAGGACTCGAAACCTAGACTTTGGAGTTTAAGGAAAATACAATACGCTTTACCACTGCAACCAATACTAATTGGTCATCTTTATTATACTTAGACTCGAATATAATATCTCACCCTCTTATTTTTACAAAATATCAAACTCTTCTTTTTACAATAACATCGATCACTTACAATCACATTTTAATCTAGATTTTAAATTGTGTGATTTAAAATACTTTCGTTCTGATATAAACGAAAATATAATCTATAAAGTTGCTTAAAAAGCACACAAAAAAGACCTCTTTCATAATTTTAGCTACTTTTGGACCTTAAAAAATACATAATATTAAATTAGACATTGAATTTTTTAAATATAATTATTTATTCTTCGAACAAATTTTTTAATTGTACTATATAGTATATCACATCATGGTACAATTATAATCATAATACCAAAATACAACACAACAAAAGTGTAACAGCCCAGGTAAAAATTTCATTTTTACCGGGACTGTTTAAGTTAATGTACAGTAATTTACCATTGACTTTTAATCTTGGGTAATTAAATTATGGTAAATTGAGTATTGGATTCCGAAAACGAGCATGGCCCCACGTTCGGGAATTTTCTGCGGATTTTACGGACCGAAGTTGGGATTTTTCCGGGTCCGGGAAT
>JAKUCV010000732.1:73081-88477 GCA_028386065.3 Turnera subulata
CTCCACCTGACTCCGGATCCATACCACCGATGCATGTGCATAAGTCTTCCGCTGCTATTCTATTGCTTGTAATGCTGTATTGCTGAATTCCTATGTTATGTATATTACTGATACTATCTGCTGCTGCTGAGAGCACTGTGTTGGGTTTGAATAATGGTCCCCGAGTGTGGGTGACAGATGTATTGCTAGTTGTTATTGTATAATATTTGCACGTTGTACTGTCTGTTCTATCATAATGAATAGTTTCGGCACGTGTTTACTGTGTTACGGTAAATACGGGTCGGGGCGCTTCAAAAAGACGAAGGAAACAAAAGCCGGTGGATTGAAAATTAATAGCCACGTGGAATAATTTACAGATCTATATTTACCGGTCCTCCCTCCCTAAAAATAGTCATTTTTTTGAAAGATAACAGAGTTAAGTCAGTCATCCACTAGCTTCTCCCCAAAAAGAAAGTGTTCACCAGCTCCAGATTTGCAAAACAAAAATAGCAGATGCTAATTGAAGTTGAGCTAATCCAAGAGTTTGACCAATCTGAATAAATGGACAAATAAGCCACATGGACACAGTTAATTGTTAGTATCTAACAACTGAGATTACACTAAATCCCCTCATTATTACCGACTTATCCAAATTTGTTCACTTTTAAGTTTTAACTACTTAAGGCTTAATACGATTCCACAAAAGGGAACAAAAAAACTGTATTGGTACGTATGTGCTTACGTAATAATAATGCTTTATATAGGATTTTCTTTTTTGTGGTAAGTATATAGGATTTTTTTCCCTAAAAAAGAGGCACACAGGCTTACTAATTTAAGCAGCCCACATTTAGTAAAACATTTAGACAGCCCACTATAATCCTAGCCCGAGCCCAAGACTAAGCCCAAGCCCACAATACTGTGGAATCAATTCAAATCTCGCCAAACAGAGAAAGGTAAAAACCCAAGCGATTCTATATAACGTATAATGCTCCAAAATCAAAAATCAAAATCCTCACATTCAAATATTTTCTCTCTCCCTCGCGGCCTCTCTCTCTCCCTCAGTCGATTGCGATAGTGTACTCGAGAAGAAACTGAAACGTAGATCTCTCATATGGTGAGTCTCTTCTCTTAATTTGGGAATTACTGTTTCGATTCGTAAATTAGGTTTTTGGACTGTTGATTTAGGGTTCTAGCATTATTTGCAGACGGGCCCGGCAGACGATCTCGAGCCCTTGTTCGATTACAAGCGCGTCCAGCAGCATAATTTCGTTTGCATCGACGGTTTACTTTCTTCCTCCTTGTGCTCTGTTGTTTGTTATTATGATTATTATTTACGGTGATTTTCTGTTTATTTGTTTTGGAGTTTCTTTATAATTTTGAAGCTGTTTCTATGGCAGTTGAGCTTTGTATTTGTATTATTATTGTCGTTCATGGGAACTGTATAAGAAGGTGGAAAAGCGTTGTTCTTTGGGGGTTATTGAGCTTTTTTTTTTTGTGCTTTATCTGACAGATGATGACACTGATGTGGTGGCGGTTCCTTCTAAGAAACGAAAGAAGGGCGCGAAGCCTGTTGTACGGATTTCCCCCCCTCTCTTGTTGTGCATTTTGTTTATGTGTTTTTATTTTTGTTAGCTTGAATTTTTATTTTTTTTCTGGATTAGGTTCCAGTAGATGATGACGATGATGATTTGAAAGTTATAAAAATAACACAAAGTAAAGATAAGGATGAGGAGGATTGGCTACCTCCTCCACCCAAGGTCTCCAATGAGGTCCAGAACCGGGCTAGTGAGAACTCGACAATTAAAGAATTAAGGTATTTAGAATGCTTCTACATTCATGATTTCTTCAAAAACATGTGTAAGTGCGTGCGTGCGTGTTCTATGTGAATACTAGTCATGTCGTCCTTTCATTTGCTGTTGTCGGTTTGCTATTGTGGATTATTCACTTGTCGTCTATTATTCTCATTTGTGCAAACCTTACTTAATGTTTGTTCACTTGTAGATTGAAGAAGCAGGAACTGGCATCACTGGCAAATGCTGAAGTCATGTTGAAAGCTGTGGAAGAGTCCGCTAAAAGAAAATTCAGCAGCTTGGAGCAGGCTTCCATGGAGTCTATTGCTGAGAAACCACCTAAACAATCTTGTGAGAGAGCTAAAATTGTTATCAAAATTCAAGGGAAGCATGAAGTGAAACATTTTCGTGTATACAAGGTATATGTTCGATGGACTTTGTATGATCTGTATCTGTTATGCATGGCTTTTTTCTGTGGAGTTAATTGCTTTTGGACTGTACTCCTGCTGTGCCACTATAAAGATTAGTCATAAAAGCAGAAGTAAAATCAAAAGCTCTGGTTCTGTTGTAGAAAGCATGAACTATGAGTGTACTGGTCATGCGTGATAGGAATTCTTGCCATTCCTGGAAGCTAATGGGATGCATTTTGTCAACTTCATTTAAGGGGATAGGATTTGTTTAATCTCTTGGTAGTATCCCAGTATCTTAAATATCTTATATTAGACAACTAAATAGAAATAAATAATTTTCTCTCTGCTTGAAAGTGATCCTTGAACTTCGAAAATACTCTCTGCTGGATTCCAGCTCTTGTCATTTGATAGACTAGTAGTTTAGAGACACCTGCAATTGTTCTAATGGCGTAATTATCCTTTTGGGGATTAAAATAAATTCTTAGTTTTTCACCCTTATGCATCACTGTATTTTGTGAACTGACACATAAAAGTATATAATTTGGCCTCTAGAACTGTTCCTCATAATTCTACTGTTTTAACAGGATGAAAAGTTTGAACTGCTTTTCAAAGGGTATGCGGATAAAATTAAAGAGGACATTAAAAATTTAGTGTTTGTATTTGATGGTGAAAAAGTCAATCCAACAGCAACGCCTGATACCCTTGAGATGGAGGACGACGACATGATTGAAGTGGATGTGAGGAAAAGCTGACTGAGGTATAAGATCACAGGCTCTTTTGTTGCTATCATTTCTCTTGTTCTCTCCTGTGAAATTCTACTTCCAAACCTTTTTGTATCTCTTATTTTTTTAGTTTAAATTCTAAATTCTAATGTATGATTACAATTGATCTTGTGTTTCTTTTTCAATCAGTTGATATTCAGTTTCAGGTTGATCAGTGCTATACACTCTTTAATTCGTTAGTGAGCATTTCTCTTATTGCCCAAAGACTTTGTCAGTCAAGTACGCATGTCAGGTGTATAAGTAAAATATTGCAATTGCAACTGAAAATGAATATGACAATGAAATGACACAACTGGTATACAACAACTGAAGTTTATACAAATCTATTTGTCATATATTCTTCTATTTGCTTATAGTTGATGAACCAAGTGGGTTTCACCATATTTGCATGGAAGTGATACAAGAATTGATTGAGTTTTGGTAAACGCAACATACGGGTAGAGTATGTTCCTCTGCACCTAGCTTTGAACATGCCTCCTGAATTGACCCTCTCTTTTCTTCTTTTGTTTATGTGTTTTATGCTGCCTATATGTTTGAATTCCGTATTATATTGTAACTGTGTCTCGTATCTCTCTAATGCAGGTGCAGCACGTCCTGGCAGCACAAGCTTTACAACTCTTCCTGTTCTCATTGAGGTGTTGTTTCAAGTTTTTTTTTTTGTTTTTGTTTTTTGGGGGTTTGAATTGCCTCAAAGCTCGTTTTGGACACGCAAGGGAGTATACGATTACGTTGTCAGTTCCAGCTTTTGGCCATCAACTGTACAGTTTTGTGCTAGTAGATAACTAACGACTGAGATGGAAGGGGCATAGGAAGTACTAAATAGCTGAAATTGTTGTTTGTGAAAGAAACCATGCCCATGCTCTCAATACTAACGTCTTTTGGAACTCTTTGTATATGGACTCGTACTCTAATGGTTTCTTGGCAAACGTGGACTTTAAAGCTTTAAAATTGTTTGCGTTACTTTATTTTGGTTCGTGAAGTCAGTTGCGTACTATCTTTGGATAACTTCATTGTGAAAGCCGTTTGCAAGAAGATAAAAATCTGCTTGAAAATGGACTCAACTTTGTTGTACTGTAGGTTTTTTGGGTTGCGTATCCCTGGAAAGTTGTAGTGGAACGGTTTGTCTCCATAAAAGGAATTGAAAGTGGAAAATGCATTGCTTTCTCGTCGAAGCTTGTCAAAGCATGTGCAAAGTTTTGGTCTGATACGGTAGAAAATGATGCTTAGGGTTTAAACAAAAAAGAAAAAGAAAAATAAGGAGTTAATAGACGTGGAGTGAACTATTTGATACTATGGTTGACAGATTATGAGGAAAATAACTACAATAATCTTAATTCTGTTTTTCCATTATGACTGCAAAATTCAAACCCGAGATTTTATACGACTCGACCCTGATGTTTTACTCTCTCTCTCTTTGATTTGACAAGAGTTTAAGCACGTTTGGCCATTTTTTCCTCATTTGAATAAGCATGTTTAATTAAAACTCCAAAAGAAAAAGAATTTAAGCAGCGTTTGGTAGTTTAAAGGAACTCCAATCTAGCACAGCGCGTGCGAGTCACGGCCACGAAAAGCTCCCTTACCGTTGCTCCCAGAATTCTCGGGCTACGTGGCGGGCGCCGATTGGAGGGAGCGAGCGAACTAGCCTACTGCGCTCCTATTAGAGTGTTTGAGAAAATGTCTTTGAAAAGCATCCCAGTTCTCGAACAAGTGTACGTGTACCTATTGCAATACCCCACCACCACCCTGGGCAAGTCCTCGGTGCACGGGTGAAGGTGCAGTCCTCTTTTTCAAGCAAGGGCTTGCATGTGCAGTCGTTCCTTTTCCATTGCTATTTAAACCGTGTGGAAGTGGGAGAGGCAGAAAAGAAGCTGATCAGATCATCATTTTTATTTTTCTTCTTCTTCCATATTATCTTTTTGGACAACCAATCTTTTCTTCTGGAATCACAGGTAAATTAGTTAGTTAGGTAAGAGGCTAAGACACTTTTTCTCTATGACAACAAGTATGGGGATGATGCGTCATTTCATGTATGTATGTACGTGTGTTGTAATCTGGGTTTTAGATGTCTTAGTTTTGGGTTAATGAAGGTTTAGTTGAAGTGATTGTTTGTTGAGGCTGTTTTGATACATGAACTGATGAGCATGAACATGTTACATGTGGGAAGTGGTCTTGGTTTTGTTGGATCTTTAGATTCACGCAATTGCTGTCACATGTATTTACCATTTCTTGTGTGTGTTTGAGTTCTGCTATTTTATCTTAAATTTTGGCCTGAGATGAAATGGTTTGATGAACTACAAGGAAAGATATGTTCTTTGGATGGATAATTCTTTGGCCTAAAAAAAATGTCTACTTTTTCTTAGTCTGTCAACTCCAAAATTGATGAGGGTAGACACATTGTGGATATTTTGTCTAAATTCAGTTCTTTAAAATAACTGAAACTGAATTGTTCTTTTGAAGTGTATCTTTTGAATACATCATTTGAGCTTGCTCCATGACTTTCTTTTTTAATTTGATTCCCCTAATACAATCTGCAATTTTAATCAAACCTATGAATGTCAAATGTTAATAGGGACAGTTATTTAATCGGATTAAAATCTTTTAGCAGTTTCAAGCATACAATGACAGATAATCATGTTTCTTGATCACAGAGAGCATTCAACGCTTCTTGATGTACGAGATACAGAGTGCAGTTTGTTGTTAAGTGCATTATCTAATCTGAGTTACTAACTTAGAGACCAGATTCAGTGAGGAAGCATCTTGGATATTGATGTGAAATGATTTTCTGTCAAGAACTTTGTCCTTTTATTTCCGTAAATAAGACGTGTTTCTACTTTCCTCACAAGTCATTTTTTTTATGGATGATTCCTTTGCACAGTTTGGAAAATTCCTGAACCAGGTCACTTACGTTCTCCTTATTTTCAAGTAGGAGATCCTGGAAACTGTTGAGATGACATGTTATTGATCAGGACTGTGTCTTCTTAGTTGGGTTATCACCAAAAAAAGCAAAAGAAGACCTGGAATTCCGGTTATTGATGACTGAGAAGTTATAAGATGGAGAAGACTTGTGAATTTTGCTCCTCGTTCAGGCCCGTTGTTTACTGTAAGGCTGATACAGCATTTCTTTGCCTTTCCTGTGACTCAAAGGTGCATTCTTCCAATGCACTTTTCAACCGGCATCTCCGCACCCTCCTGTGTGATGCCTGCAGGCAGCGTCCAGCTTATGCTCAATGCTTGGATCACCAGATGTTGATGTGTCGTGGCTGCGACCGCCGCCTACACGGGGCCTCCACCCAGCATAGGAAACGGGTGGTAAGTAGCTACTTGGGCTGTCCAGCTGCTAAAGATTTTGCAGCACTATGGGGCTTTGAGTGTGGGGAGTCGGATGAAAATGCTCTTCCAGACCACCGGTTCCTCATGTCCTATGCTTCTGCTCAACCTGGAATACCAGAATGTAGCCAACAAATTGAATGCTCTTCAATGACATCCAATGTCAGCTGTCCAAGTGTGGTCTCTGGAACAGAGCTTGAAGTGGGACCAATCAGGAAACAAACTGAGGTAGGAGGAATGTAAAGAGTTTGAAGTAAAACGCATCTGCATGATAACTTTAGCCGAGTTAGTTTTCGTTTTTGGTTATGACAGTGTTTCTCCTTCAATTTCCTGAGATTTATATTACTTCTACAGCATATTTATGAAAAGCTGTGTTCAGTTCATGTTATAATGAAATTTGTATATGGTAAGATTGCCAATTCTAGACATGGGAGAGAATTCTAAGTTACAGAAACTTTGTATGCCTTTAAAAGATTTCATGTTTTAGTACACTGCCAGTCTAATGTCTGTTCTAAGTTTCTTATAGTTATGTGTACATAACAATCTGCATTACTTTAACGCAAAGTCCATCACTCTGACAACTCACCCAGCATATGGGCTGTATTTCTTGCAATTTTCTATATCCGTTATTTAACATCACTTCGAATATGAAAGAAGTTTATTTTTAGGATGGCAACTCGTCACTGACATAAATATGCAGTTGGGGAAGATATTTCTGCAAATTTCTTTCGATGTGTGAGTTAGACATCAGGTTATCATTACATGTGATACAAGGTTATTTCTTCTGCAGTTCTTTTCTTTTGTTTCCTGATGAATTTGATATACCTCTCCTTACTCGCTCCTTCATTATGCTTCTCTTGCAGACTTCACTGAGAGGGAAACAGCAACATAAGAATTGCTTTATTTATGACCAGATTCTTGATTTGAAGAGGCTTCAGCTCACTGATGGGAATAGCAACTCGCCCATAATACGAGGAGAAGAACAAACAGAAGTATCTTCTTCTATCACCTCACACAACCTTGAAAGCAATTTACAAGAGTCTCAAGATCTTCTCACTGATCTGCAACAGAGTAACTGTGCTCTTCAGGGGCTCAAAATGGACTCTTTACCATTGCCGTTTTCTCAACTGGAGCATTTACCCTTCTCTTCAGGACGATGTTTACAAAACGAACCTCTTAGGGGAACCGTTACGTTTTCAGGTCGACTTTTATTAGTCCAAACGAGTTCACCTACGTGTTTATTAAACGAAAGCTATTAAGCGTGTATCAGGTGTTGTAAAAACAAACCATCACCAGTTACGTAGGGGCGTCTTATATCGTAGTTGATAGGATACGAAGAACGACGAGCCTTACACAAGTTTTGGTCATCTCTTCAATGAATAATTTTCTTTTTTCACGTTTCATTTATATTAATTTCTATGTAATGGAGGTTTAGACAGAAATACCAGTAGTTTATGTACTTTAAATATTGTTTCCTTGGAAACTGATATCTTTGTTAGTGTCTATGAATCTATATGCGCTTCAAAATGTAGATTTTCTCATATGCCTCTGTTGATTATATGTCACAGGGGTTCAAAGAGTCAATTATAGAAGCCTGAGAGATCTGCTGCTAGAAAGCATATCCAAAGGGCAAGTTTAAAAACGATGCATTTGTCATATTACATGATAATACAAGCTGGCTATAGTTGCAATATCATCGTTACAATTACTAAAGTGAAAATTGCTGTCTAAGAACTGTCACCAGAGGCTAAATCTGAAACTACAACTTATTTTCCTTCATTCTGCTATACTTCGAAACTTTTAAGACTACAATGATGACTCAGCTTAAACTAGCTGGGATCTTCTCCTGTTGGTTTTGCTGTCACTTGTAACTGTGCTAATGACAATAACATGCCTGGGGTAACTTGACTGGTAGTTGTCTATGTTTAATGTGGCAAACAGAAGAATGATGTGAATGTGATCTCAAATTGACTATTCGATATTTGACATCCACAGCTATGGTCTCAAAATATGCAAGACCTTGGAGTCTGTGAAGACATATTATGCCGGGATGATTTCAGCATACCAGATGTTGACATAACATTTCGCAACTTTGAAGAACTATTTGCAGGAGATTTAGATTCAAGTGGAGCATTGCGCAATGACAATTATGCATCATGCTCCTCTGTAGAGAAAGACATTCCACTTGACCAATCCAATAATCACAATGCAAACGCCTGGAAGGTATATTTTCATAGCACATTTCAGTGTTTGCTGCATTCTTCCACTCTATGGCTGATACCCGCTCTCCACCCTTCCCACTCATCATTCTCCTCTTGAAGAAAAAGTGATAAAAAAGAGAAATCAGACAAGGAAAAGCACATCAGAACACAGATGCTATTCCCAATCTGAATTTGAATTGCAAGCTTCTCCTTAAAAAAGTGCTAGCAAGACATCAAGCATGCCGGTGCCTAGCATACTCCTGTCTGACTTTCCAAGTAAGGAAAAGATGGGAGCTTGTCCCTAGACAGGCTCAGGAAGCTTCTTGTTTAGTCATTTTCTAACCTGTGTAGGCATGCTGATCTAACTTATGAGGAGGGCAATAGTCAATGTGGATAAAAATTAGAAAGGAAATAGTAAATCATCTGTATCATTCATGATTAAACCAGAGCATGCAGGTGCTTTTCCATTTGAAGTTGTAATATCAAGAATTTGTGCTAAAATGAATATAAGATTAAACCCAATGAAGCTTCAGATTTGTTCTATTCCAATTCGTTTTTAAATTTTGTTTCTGTTGACAGGAAGCTTCTGCTAATTCGTTAGCTTACCTTACTCATGGTAGTCACAGAGATGCCTCAAACTCTCAGGAAAGTCTGGATTCTCCAAGGACAGCTCAACCATCTTATTCCAATATGTCATTCCATTTCTCTAGGCTTAGTTCTGAAAGCAGCGGAAGTGACTATATTGACTGTGGCCATTCCTCCAATCTCTTAAACGAAGCTCCTTGCAATTCTCCAGACCCTGACGGCGCACATTCGGAAATCAGAGAAAATGCAATGATGAGATATAAGGAAAAGAAGAAGGCCCGAATGTGAGTATCTGCTAATACCCTTTTTGCCATTTTTTCAGAATAAGTACCACACACTTCTTCTTTCTTTTCCTTTAATGTGACCTATCATGAAGAAGTGTTAAGTACTTGCTACCCTTTTCATTAGGCATTTAGATTCTGCATATTCTACCACGAACTTTACACCTTAAGCTTTTTACTTTTGATCTGTACTGCCAGAGCTTTTGGACCTATAGAAATTTTGGATAAGTTCTGTTCATAACTTGCAGGTAGCAATTACATCGATTGCTTATGCTCTTTCTCATGTCATATGTATCTCTTTTCCTTTTTCAGGCATGAAAAACAAAATCGATACGCAAATAGGAAATCTAAAAGTGATATAAGGACTCGAGGAAATCGATGATTCATGAAGACAGAAGGCTCTCTTTTGTCAGTTCAAAGGCAGAAGAGAGAAGACCTTCACCTCTCAAACTACATTGATTGTTAATTGTAGAAAGTTTTCTAATCAAACTTTGTCAGCCTACCAGAATTGATTGATCAGTTCATTTATTATACTAGGTAACGTCTCATACTTGTTGCTTCTGTAAAGAAAATTACAAAATTCACTCTTTGCACTTCTCCAGAATCAAATGATAATAATGGACTCGTAAATTCAGTGTATTTCCAACTAACAATGGACTTTCCAAATGAGAATTTAGTAGCTATTACGTTTCCATATTCAGTCTGTATTTCTACAATATGCACATTCTGGAGATGTGAATGTCCTCTTCTTCTTGTTTTAGTTTCATCCTTCAACTCCAAAAGCTGATAATTAGTTCAGGGTCAAGCAGGCACTATACATAACCAACACAAAAGCTTTCTCAAGTACAAGTTCAACACAAAAAAACAACAACGTGGTTCAATAAAAAATAAAGAAAAGGGATGCACGGCCAAGACTCATTTTCCAATTTACAAATCTCTTAAATTGGTAAATCTAAGGTAAGAGTGATTAAAGGAGTCCATGCCGACAACAGGATCAAATGATGCATAGTTTTGACTTGCAAATTACTGGAAAATTTTGGTCATTTTGACATTGATTGAACTGGCAATATTCTGCGATCAATAAATATAAAGTTTCTAGCTCACATGAAATAAAAAAAAAAATTGAGGAAAAATAAAGTCCACCTTCCTGATAATGGAATGATGGTATCTAACAATAGTCAGATTAAAACAATAAAAACAAAATGTGGCAGCAACAGCTACGTGGAACAGTGATAATTAACATGACCAAACTGTAATGAAAGCGAAAGAGAAACATCCCCAAATAATGAGACTACATTGAGAAAAACAAATACAAAATAACGGGACTAGCTTAACAACCATGACGTGAACCAAGATGATTCCAATTGGGGAGATTTGTGTGGATCATTGGGTGTTTCTTTTTATTCACCAACTATTTTCAATTTGATAATTGAGACTCCTCCCTGTATGTTGGATTTTGATGGGAGAACTATATGTCAAAAGGAGGTAGTTATAATTGTGATAGACAAGCAAACGCTTTAAATTTATAACAAAGAACACATGATGACTTTTGCCTTCTTTGTTGTATTGAGGGGGAATATGTCTTAATCTTCTTCTTGACTTCAAAACTGAACCCCTAACCTACACCACCACCCCACTCTTCCAATTAGCTTGTAATCCAAGCGATTATGCAATCAAATGCATTTCTAACCGCAACGGAACCTTGCCATCCTATCTTTAAAAAAAAAAAATATTATTGCCTCGTTTCATTAATTACCTTCGTCTATATTATTTTGCAATGGATTGTTTACAATCCTCAGGACTGGTGATAGCTTATGGTGACACATTATTTACATATTAAGCCAAAAAATCTGAAACTTAATCATACAAATCCTATCATCCTACGCATTTTCTTTTTCTCCATTCTAGAATACTGGAAAACGGGTTTAATTATTTCTGGTATCATGTTTATTTCCTTGCAGGAGTTGAATCCACAATTGAATTTGTTACTAGTAGGTAATTGTAGTATATATTATAAAATTAAAACAAAAAAAGGAGTATATTAGATCCAAACTGGGTCAGTCGTTTCCTGCTTTTGCTACCCAAAATGGTACACTGCCTAGCAGACACAGAACATTCCAACCTGATTAGAATCAGCGGCCGATATTCAATCTAAACACGTGGCAGATCCTAAGTCAAAAAGACCCAAAAACACAGCGAGCACTCGGAGGTGAGATGAAAGGACCAAGTTACCCACAAACAAAAGGGGAAAACGACCGCGTATATCCCGCGATTGAATGGTATAATGGTCAAAGAAGGACGTAATTCAGTTAGAAATGTTTTTTCTTTTCTTTTTGGTAGAAAGTTCAATTAGAAATGAAACATCCTCTCCTTCCCTCCAATTTTCTCTCCCTATAAAACCGCTTCCGTTCCTCTCTCTCTCTCTATAGAAAAGCAGAGAACTGCTTCTCTTTCGCTCTACTTTCTCTCAGGTCCCTCTCCTCTTCGCTTCAGTTTCTACTTCGGTTACTCTTAATTGACGACGAAGCATTTTTACTGGACTAATAAGAAAAAAATCTAGAGGTAACAGAGAATGCAATTATACATTACTTGTGTTTCTTTTCAATTAATTTGTTACAAGTACTTGCTTAAGCATGCATAATCTGGCTGTGTAGTTGCTAATTAAGCTTTAGATCTGGAAACTGATAATCTCAGAATCTCATGGCTTTCGTTTGATTATCATACATACAGGCAGTTAACGAAATGCACAACGGCAACTGCTCCACCGGACACGGCGACGACGCCACTATCACCGCCGCCTCCCCCGCCACGGCATGCTTCGACTACCTCCTCGACGACGCCGGCTTCTCCTCCTCCTCCGCGGTCTTTGAACCTCCTCAATCGGACTCCGGCTTCCTCATGCACCACCAGGACCTGATAAACCGCATCGCGATGTGCCTCGTGCGCCTCCGTGAAGCCGCCAGGGAAGCGGAGCTGCTCCGCCGGGAGAACGCGAGCCTCCGGTCCTTGAACCGCGAGCTGACCAACCGCCTCAACTTCCTCATCAAGAAGCACTGCGAGGAGTACTACTTCAACACGGCGCTGCCACAGCAGCCGCAGCGGTTCGACCTCGCGAGCGGATTCCGCAAGGCGTGCAATGTGTATGATCAGGATGACTACTACTACGGCGCCGGAGAGGAGACCGAAGACGACGGTTACGGCGAGAGTCCGACGAGCGTGATGGAGGAGAGCAGCAGCGCCGGGAGGGATGAGCGAGTCTCGCTGCCGAAGAGCATCTCCGTGAGGTCTAGCGGTTACGTAAAGGCCAGCCAAGCAACAGCTGCTACTGCCGGCTCTGCTAAGGCAACTCCACCTCCAACCGCCGCCCCGAGTTCACTCACTGGACCGGTAATTACCTAATTCCATCTCTACAGATCTATTTGCAATTACGGTTATCAAGTAATACTTAATTTGTTATTTCCGAGCAAAATTAGTTACTGATTTTTTTGTTTAATTTCATTGTTGTTAATTAATTATTAGTTGCAAAACGTAGTTACGTTTTTTTTTATAATGTGAATTTCGTTGTGGTTTTAATTAATGCAGCAAAAGGTTTACATTCGCGGAAGGAATAAGGAAGAGGAGGAGGAGGCGCTTGAGCTGGAAGTGTACAAGCAAGGAGCGACCAAGACGGAGCTGTGCAACAAATGGCAGGAGACCGGTGCATGCCCCTACGGTGACCAATGCCAGTTTGCCCACGGCATCAAGGAGCTACGACCTGTCATACGCCACCCTCGCTACAAGACTGAGGTCTGCAGGATGATCCTTTCTGGCGACACCTGTCCTTATGGCCACCGCTGCCACTTCCGCCATGCCCTCACGGACCAGGAGAAGCTCTTGGGCCGCCAGCGTAAGCCCAGCTCAACCAAGCCCTCATCAGAGGTAAACTAAAATGTTGAGGTTATATTGTAGAGAGACATGTTTATAGAGCCATTGATATATCCAAGTAGACAGAGAGAGGACGCAGTAAATATCAACAAGAATAATTGTGGTCAGCCTAGTAAATATAAAATGAATTAGGTAAAGGGATATGGACGGTTATAAGGTAAGCATATTAATTTCTGCATGCTATGAGGGAGAAACTTGGAACAGAGAGCTGCTTGGCATGATTCTGCTGCCTGGATGGTGGAGAAAATTGGAAGCACTCTGGAGACAGACCTTTGAGTGATTTTGTTTTGTGGTCTCTGCTCCAATTTAAGCTTTTGTGTGTCGGTACATACATGCGAAACATGGGTCAAGAGTTAAAACAGATATGGGGCTCTTTCTATAATGAATCTGGGATGGTGTGAAAACAAGTGCACTTCTTTGATTTGGGAGATCAATACACACTTGATGAGTTTTGGCAAGTGAAATACTTGGGCTTTTATGGCTTAGCTTGTGATGCATGTATGAATCATGGATTCTTTTATCCTGTCTTGTTTTGATTTTTGCAAGAATTGGCTAATGATCAATCTGTATTTTCCGCTCCATAACTTTGCTTGGCCGCGTTGGTTACCTTATTTTGAGATTTTTTTTTCTTGCCGGACCTTATTTTGAGATGAGGAGCGAAGGCGTATAGAATCAAAATTTTGTCACAGATTCCTGTTTTCTTCTTGTTGGCGTCAAATTTGTGGAATTTGCCGGGTCCTCCCTCTTGATAGTTGCGTTATCTCGTTTTAAAATTAGTAATTGCACTCTCTTTAACGCTACAATTGCCGCTTTCATTTCATGACAACTTTTTATAATTAAAAATTGATTATAGGTTCACTTCTCAAAAAACAATTATTAATTTGTAGGTCATTTTAAGAGTGAAGGTAGCGTCACTCTAAAAAATCTGGGGAAACAATTACTAACTTATAGGTTCTTTTTTTTTTTATATGTACAATTTATAGGTTTTTTAAGAGTGAAGGTAGCGTCACTCTAAAAAATCCGGGCAATAACTTCCTGGGTTGGAGAGCAGATGTGCTTCTTTTGATTAATTTATTTAGTTGGGGAAACGCGTCTTTGAAACTTTGGTTTTCCCTAGGGTGCAAGTCACCTGCTCTTGTATGTATCTATATATTGACTTATCAGTTCCGTCCCGTGAGTCTATCTGTGAAAGGGCAAATAAACATAAGAGGAGAGGGGTAAGGAAGATGGAGCTGAAGGAAGTTACAGGATATGGGTGGATCGGAAAGACGAAGAGGCAATCTCAGGGAGGAACTTCATCTGTGTTTTCTTTCCAATTCCACCCATTCCTATGATTTCCTGTAGTTCCTCCCTTTCCCTTCCTTCTCTACTACTTCCCTTTGGCCCATGGTTCATTATCGGCTACATGGGCAAGTCTTTCAAGGTAAATCCCTCCAAAGATCTACCCTCTTTATGGATCTAGTCGTTCTGAGTCTTTTTGTTGTTAATCAGGAAGTTTATCCCCATGGTTTGATTGACGGATCTGGAACCATGGGGATCCCTTTACCGATAAGGATGGTAACAATTCCTCACCATTCTTTTTTTTTCTCTGAGGAATATTCCTCACCATTTTTTTTTGTAATACTACATGCAAAAATTTACAGGCTTTCTAAACATGGCCCAAGAAGTCCTTCTTAAAAAAATAAGGCCCAAGAAGAGCAGAGATTGGGCCAAACCATGAACTACTAGACCAGATGAAGACTAGGGAGTTAGAAAGTTCTGGAGAGTCGCACCTCTTCCACAGTACTAAATAAATACAGCCTGCAAGGCCACGGAGAGATTCAATTCAATCACTTGATAATTTTTCGCTGGTAGATTGAGGGAGAGAGTGTTTGGAGGGAGTGGGAGGAAATGGGGGGATAGGGAAGAAAACGGGGTGATCTTTTCGAAGCCCTGTTTTTTTATTTCCTACTCCCCCCATGCCATCTACTTCCTGTGAGTCCTCTCTCTCCGTCTCCCAGCTCCTTATTAGGTACGGCGGGGATGGATCTAGTAGTATAAGAGGGATAACTGAGGGTTGTTGAGAGGACCTTTCGGTTTTGACCGGATCAAGTCTCTGTATTCTATCCATTTTCTCC
>JAKUCV010000732.1:89624-114249 GCA_028386065.3 Turnera subulata
TACCTCTTGTCTAACCTCGCATAGTAGCATTTTTACAACTCAAAAGAGATGGGAATCTTCAATTAACTTTGTCAAAAGAAAATGGCATACAAATGCATGCACGAATACACATTCACATGGGACCTATATCGTTTTCTTCTCCACTTTCACACCTACCCTCACTTACCACAGTGAATTTGGTTTCTCCAAGCAAAAAAAGTAACCTCATAGAAAATTCCTCCCACATTCATACAAAAAATACAGGATCCAATGCTTAGAGTTGGGGTCAGGAGGACATGCGTGTGCTCACAGTTGTAGCATGGCATCCCCTTTTTAGCCCAAAATTACTCTTCTACTCTAATACAAGGAGAGTATCTCGGAAACCTGAAACTCCTAAAATAGTAAAATTCCACCTTGATGGGTGGTGGGTCTTCTTGTTGGCATGGGACCCGGTTACTAACCCTCACGCGCCGCTCCTTGTCAGCCAATTTGAAGACAGTAAAATGACACATTGGGTATTCTTTTGATTTCTCACCAGACATTTTGCCCGTAGATGATGCCGTCGAGTATCTAATGATTGATTTATTATTTCTAATCGATAAGAGTGCTCAAAAAACGTTATTTCTCGAATATGGTTCGACCGTTAAGTTCACTTATGCCTTCTACTTGTTTCTTGTGGATAAATATTTTGTAAGATTTGATTTTGCGTGCCACATCTACATTTCCATCTTATTAAACATTATTTGGAAGTATTTTTATGTATTCCATATATTTATAACAAAAAATGTCATGAGAGGTGTTATCCTTGTCCTTTCAATCCAAGTCCGTCTTATCCAATTGACATCCTAAAATTAAATACTCCAACTCTCAATAACGGGAATGCTACTTTGAATTTAACCCCAATTAATTAAGCCAACCGGCTAAAATTTATTACTTTTTTTTGAACCGGTCAAAAAAAAAGTAATAAATTTCAGCCGGTTGGCTTATTCCCAAGTTTACTCATAATCTTAATCCATTAATCATCTCTCAGCCCACACCAGTGTAGAAGGCCCAGAAAAGCCCAGCAAGGGACTCTCCTTGACGCATGATGGCATCATGATGATGTCAAACTCCGGGGCCTTCGCAACTAACGGTGTAATCGTCAGTCAATTAACGGATTTTTATCTCCGTACCGTAGCATGCAACGGCCATGGATAGTACTAATTGTCATTTGGATCAACCCGCCCATAACTAGAGTTACTTTCCGTTCTCTTTCCATGACTAACTAGGGTTACTTTCAATTTTGCTTGCGCTTTTTTCCTTTGTCTATACATTATTGCCCTATAACGAGTTTGAAAGTTTGCAATAGAAGGCAAGAGTCAACTATGAATGCATAAATAAAATCTCTAAAGAGTACTCAAGTTCAGGTATGTACTAGAAATTTTATCATATATTTTGAAAACCCTTTGATCAAGATCAGAAAGCTTTACCAGGCTTTTGTTCAAATCCTGACAAAGAAAAATCCTGATGGAGACTGACCAACCTAGTAGTGGAGAAATGTTTGCATGGTATATAATCTTTAATCTACAAATGTTGAAAATCATCAATGAACAGGAAAAAGTGTTTAAAAGAGAATCCCATCGCTGACTTACGTTTTAAGCTGCTTTATATCTCTGTGTCTTCTTCCTCTCTTTTTCTTTTATTTCCTTATAGCATGTTATGGACAAATCCACGGTATAAAGTGATTCATCAATTATCAACTTTTTTCTTAACCCACTAGCTTCTTCCTCATATATGATCAAGCAGAAAAGTGTATGTCTCTCTCGTGTCTAATTAGTGAATATCTGTGTCCTGACAATGCCCTATGCAATTTTTCTCTCGAAATCCAATCTTACATGCCCCACTTCATTTGACAAAGTGCATGTTGCTTTTTCTTTCTTTTTCTTTTATCTTTATCATCTTTGAACATCGTTACATATTTTTATTTTCACCATGATTACAAAATAATAGGTTATAGGTAATTGTTCGGAAAAGATTATAATGATGATGATTTTTAATAGTGGACTCGTGGGCAAGTGAAGATTGGATTACATAGTTCCTTTTTTTTTTGGGTGAAGATTGGATTAGGGACCTCTTCATCGGTCTAGTTATTAGTGGGCCTTAATTTGAGTATTTTTTCTTTCTATTTAAATAAAAATATCTATGTATACATAGAACATAGATAATTATAACCATTGCAAATATTCACAATTTGTTATATTGTGTTCTCTCATAAAAAAAGAACAGTTCTTCATTGATCGCTCAATCATGCTGGTATACTGCTCCACTCAAAAGCAAGTCAGCAAGTGATTGATCATCAAATTTTTTCATGGTGTTGTCTGCTTCCAAATTCCCATGCACATTATTCTAGGTCATGACCATCCAAAAGCTGCCCCATGAAAATAGTATAGCATATAGTATAGTAATAGCATACACCACCCAGCTATCAATTATAAGGTAATTAAACTAAAAAGTTGGCCATGAAGACTTTTGTCTTGAGCATAGTGCCTATGACGGATGTATAAAAATTACAATGGACACCCACGTTCTATCCCCTACACAAAACAAATGAACCCCATCACTTTTTTTCCTCCTCCATGAGAATAGTATGAAAACTCCAAGAGCCTTGGAAATCGAGTTAGTGGAATTATTTGCATTCCCCCACAAACATGCCCTTGATCAGCTAAGACCAAGAATTTCAACATTAGCTTTTTCTCAATAAAATTAGAAAATAAATATTAGAGATTTTTTTTTTAAAACCCCACTCGCAATGGACCAAAGGCTACACTCTCGCCTTTATATATGACCCCATCGTGTCTCCTCATGCCCTATATCCCCCCCACCTTAGTCTTCTTCCTTAGCTACATAGCCACTATTTAGCTGCTTATAAGCATACCATGCTTTTGGCCGAATTTTAGCCTAGCTCGCTAGACATCCATAGTATATACCCATACATATTTTGAACGATGAGCAGCCACCGGCATGGATCCACCACCAACTTTGGTGGCCACAAAGGAAGTAGTGGGTGGTGGTGGTGGTTGCATGGCGGAGAAGAGCTCTTTTGTAAATATGGGTGAAAGTTGGAGGTCAAAGAACACACACAAAACAAAGCTTTGCAATTGCACTCTCCTGAGTTTTCTTTCCCGGCAAAGGGCAGAATTGGGAGAGTGACATTGTTGCATCGCGGGGAATTGAGGGTAGCGGTCCGATTTACCTTTAACTTTAGGCCTTTTAATTGTTGTCCTATTACTTGTTTTAACCTTATGTCTTTGTTTCCTCTTAGTTAGTTTCCTTAATTTCCTGGCTTCTTCTATAAAGCATGGGATGTAAGAGATGCATACGAGGCAGCATCGTTTGTTTCTGGTGAGTCTTAGTAGCTTAGAGTTTGGATTTTGTGGTATGGATTGTTGGTAACATGAAATTGCTGCTGGGCATGCATCACTTACACCTATCATGTAATTTGTCTTTGTTATGTATTTTGCGATAATATAAATGAAATGACTTCAGTTTAATTCCTCTTTTTCTTACTCCGATCCTAATGATATCTTAATTTAAGTCTCCTTGAGACTCGAGTTTTTCTTGCTTTGATTCTTGACCGGCAACTTTAGTTTATTCCATGGATTCCTTTATTCATTGAGTGCTATTTGCCTTTCTCTTTTTCGCTTTAATTACGATCCGTTCACGATCAATAAGAAATTACTAATAAGCATGAAGTATGTCGTAAACTGTTAAGAAAAGTATAATTGGATCATTTGATCTTTCAATCATGCACAAACTATACGATTTAAGGAACAGTTACAAAACTGAAGGTGAATTACCCTTCTTGCTTTTTCACCTTTTAGTACTTTTACTTTGTGACGGGAAAGATAAGATAAAAGAAGAGTACTTAGTACATATTGTGGCAGAAAGCCAAGCTGATTTGCCTTAATTCTACACAGGTACTTTTTTGTTTGTCTAATCCGATATTCCAATAAACCCTCAATTGGCTTTAACGGGATGCTTTTTTTTATAATCAAAAGAATCATTGGATCCTTTATAAGAGACTAAATAATGGATCCAAAAAGCAAATTCGACCGATCGATTTCCTTTAAAAATGCCAAAAAGAATTGATATGTCCGCATCTATTGTGCAGTAAAGGGCACTAGCGTCATTATCCCATTCCAACCATCTCCACAATGATAAAAAAGATAGATAACATTAATTACCAGGTGAAAAAAAAGATAGCATGTACGGGCAAATTATTGGCTGTGTCTACCGGATCCAAAAAGAAGGAAAATGAAGGAAGACAACTTTTGTCCGTCCTATTGATTTATATGATACCAATAATTTCTGCCCAGATATGGTACTATATGCAATAATTTCCCTAAATAAAAAATATGCAATAATTGCCAATTAAAGCAAGGCGTTTACAATTTAACGCAGCGAACAGGTATGAACAACTTTTGGGAGGCAAAACACCACTTACAATCTGCCAGGGAGAATTCCAAATGTGATGTACAATTTTTTGCGGTATCCCCCATATTTATTTTGCGGTATGGGCCTAATCTTGTTTGATTTTCAAACTTTTTTCTTTGCTTCACAATGAACTGGGCTTAAGAGCCTACTCGTGGACAGCTCTATATCTATGGACTTGCATTACATTTCGTGTAACTTGTACTCAAATAACCAACAGATCTAGGATCAGTGATGACACAGGCCCGTTTTTGGGTTTTGGGTTTGTGTGTTAGGTTAGGGAGAACGGGTCACGTGCACTAGGCCCAGATTCTTTTTTATGTTGATTTTAGGCCCAGATTTGAGTAGGGGCAATTCCGTTTAAGAACTAAGAAGATAGCAGAAGGGATTAAGGGAAGGAGAAAAAAGTTCATACATCCATGGAGTTGTTTGTCATTAATCCAAAGCCCCAGGTCCCTTTGAAAGTCCACTGATGGCGTCTACTTGGGATGTATTACTTCATTAGGACAAAACAAGGGTGAACTAAGATACTAATAATCGACAATTGAACAGGTAAAACCCGGGTCATTAGTAGAACAGCCAACATCGAGAATACCAAGTCAAAATTAAAGAAAATCGCAGGCTTAAAATATCATGCAAATACAGAGAGAAAACAAGAGCTGCAGTTACGTACATATTGTCTTGAAAGAAACAACAATGATGTCTTGCTTCTTTGGTCCATGGTTCTATTAGCGAATTCTCAATCTACGAGCTTTGCTCAATTGTCTCAGAAATAAGCAGCTCTGTTGAAGAGTCTGATTGCGACTCTTTAGGAATAACTTGAGGGAAAGACATTGGAGAAGGAGGCAGCTGAAGATCATCAACATTGGCTTGTAACATTTTTACCACTTCAGTCATGGTAGGACGATCTGATGGCTTCTTCTGGATGCACCATAACCCAACTATGCATAACTTTCTTGCTATTGCAGCCTCAGTTGTAGTGACATTCTCAAGCTCCAAATCTCCCCCTTCTTTCAAATGGTCATACACCCACGAAGGGAAATATAATTCTCTTGAACCACTTGCCGTTGCATCGATGTTCCTTCTTCTGGATGCCATTTCCAACAGTAGCATCCCGTAACTATATACATCAGACTTGCTAGAGACCGAATCAAAGTTTCCTGAGAGTAATTCAGGGGCAATGTAACCCATAGTTCCTCTAATGGTACTATGGGACACAAAATCTTGATCATTTCTGAAAAATTTTGCAAGGCCAAAATCAGAGACTTTTGGAGTGAAATTCTGATCTAGAAGCACATTGTGAGGCTTAATGTCGAAATGGAGAATGGATATGTCGGATCCCTGATGGAGATGTTCAACCCCTTGAGCTGTCCCCAAAGCAATATGGAGGAGTTTTTCCCAACTTAGTAGCTCAGCTTCTGCCTGCCTTGAATATATATACTTGTCAAGAGATCCATTGGGAATAAACTCCAAGACAAGAGCATGATGAGATCCCTCGGCACAAAATCCTATTAACTTCACTACATTGACATGATGAATTCTGCCAAGCGTAGATACTTCATTGATGAAGTTTTCTTCATTAAACTTGGAGTTACCAAACATTTTCACAGCAACTAAAGAACCACCACGAAGTTGTCCTTTGTACACCATCCCAAAGCCTCCTTGCCCCAGTTTGTCTCTGAAGTTGTTTGTAATTGCAATGATATCGGAGTAAGAATATCTTCTGGTTCTGGGTACCAAAGCTTGCTCCTTGAGAACAACATTCTCCTTGTTTGCAGCTTCTTTCTTTGATGTTCTATATTTGTGGAGAAGGAATACAACGATGACTATAGGAGCTACTATGAACCTTGCAATTGAGTTTATCGCTGGAAGAACAAAAGGAAAAAGTAGTTAAATTAGATACAAGCAAAGCGAACAGATACAAAAGTATATCATTTTCAGTTGAAACATACTGAACAGGAGGTCCCAGATAGCACCGATGATAGATGAAATAATAGGATCAATATAAATGCCTGCAAAACAACACAAGCAAGGAAAAATTAAGCTCTGGTGCATAATCATCGATATACATATCTAACAAACTGAAAACAAAACCAAGAAACAAACTTCAATTAGAGCAGATTAAGAAAGATAAGCCCATTACGAGATAACATACTAACCCGAACTATAACAGTTATAGAAACGGCACTCAAAGTTCCACTGAAGATCAAACCCTGACTGCATCAGCTTCAAGATATTCTCATAAGAAGGGAACAGCACAGCCTGGTAAATCGTAGGAACTCTTGCAAGGAACGAGCACGAACCTTGAAGTCCAGAGATTACATAGGTATCATAACTAACATAAACATTAGTCCCATTTCCACTCAAACAAGGAACTCTCCTATAACCTGGATTATTACCCAGATCACCAGTACACTTCACAAAACTTGTATAAGTACTAGAGCTCAAACTGTAGTGGCTATCACTGTTCACCTCGTCAATGGAGACTGACCTGTAGGGAAGGCTGCAGCTGCCATCAGCCAAGTTAACATCAACCACGCGAAGGGTATAATAAGTATAGGAAATATCCTTGACGTAGTACTTCCCTGAGTGGAAATACAAGACGGTTTTGTTGTTCTCGCAGGAGAGTTCAAAGGCAGGGTCGCCGCAATCCGGTGGATCGGTCTTCAGGCGAAAAGGGTAGTCGATGTTGTCGATGTCTCCACATGAAGAAACAGGGCAGGAGCTTTGGAGGAATCTTGCTTGAACATTGTTGCTTGTTAATGGAAAGATGAGAAGGGTAAAGAGCAGAGTTGAGATTAACATTGTTGATTCTTGGCTACTCATTTTTTGTGTTGCTTTCTTTTTCTTTTTGCTTTTTTTCTTTACCAGGTGGCTATAGACTTGGATAAGTAGAAGTAAAGTGAAGATGGGTTCAGGCAAGTGGGGATTGTAATGGGGTCTTAAAAGAGTTGACGGGTGTGGTGTTTTTGGTCTTCCATGTGAGTCACGAGTCACGAGTCAATTAATGAAGAAAGTTCGAAGTAAAGAAATGGAAAATGAAATGCTTGTTCCTTTTTCTTTCTTTTGGCTTGCGAATGGGAAAGAGGGAAAGCACACATCCTTCTCTGCCATTTTTTAGTTCTTTTTTTATTTCGATTTCATTCTTCACATTTTGTATTGTTTTAACATTTATGAAGTGAATTATCAGCAGATCACTTTGAACATTTTGAATATTATTGAATTTTTTCGTTGAGACCATTTTGCGAAATGTTTATTTTTCAATTTATATTAGAGAAACGCTTGAATGACTACTTGTTTTTGAACATTGAATGTCAATTTTCCGCAAGGGAAAAACTCAAAATGTTTCTGATATTAATGACATTTTTTTTTTTTGGGGTCGAAGTGATATTAATGGCATGGGAATTAGTCATCGTACGCTTACCCGTCTCTCGATTGCATTAGCAGTCTCGTACAACAACAAAAAGAAAAGGGACAAAATTGCATTAGCAGTCCAACAGGGAGAAACAAGAATGGGCTTATGCATAATTGGGCTGAGATATGGGTTTGCTGTCAAATGAGTACAGTCCATTTGTCAGGATTCCGCAGCAAGGCATTTGGTTGGAACAAACTCATCAACCTTGCCTATTAAAGCAGTGAAATGGCTTTGAGGATACTTTATGGGCCCCCAACACCTTTAAATGGTTGATCAAAGAATAGCCCATGAACCGATTCCTCGCCGAGCAAAGTCCACCATCAAACCCGTTTCACAGGAAAAATTCCAGTGCATATTCCTCTTAAACAGGTTGCAAAATTTCGAATTACTAGAGATTACATATTTAGTCCATCACCACCTATTGCGTCATAGAATGAAAGAGTCCGTCCTTCTAATTTATTTTTTAACAGTATTAGAAGTATGCAACCAAACTTACCTGGCCATTAAACATATCAAAGCCAATCAGTCCTTCTATTTAGAACCCTTGGGCATCTAGGGTTTATTAAGCCCTATTACACACATACAAGTACACATCATAACAAAGTACAACCAATCATAACAAGAAATACACAACTCAACCTCTCCAAAACATCCTTACCCTTACTCGGGTAGAATCTGCCATGCAGCAGACCGGCTGCTTGACCCCGAGTTGATGTAGGAGCCATATCTAGAGTTAGAGAGCTTAGAATTGAGTGTTTTTTGTGGCTCTAAAAAGATAAGGGCAGGGCTACAACTTTTATATTGATGCTCAAGATTGGTTCTATCTTTAGGTTCGCCTTTAATCTCGGATAAACTATTTTTTTTGTTTCTCATCCCGTATTCAGAGTTTTGTCCCGACTAATCCAGATCCAACCCGAATCGCTCACCTAAACCGCTTAATCGAAGTTTGGGGTTCGAGTCATCTGCGAAAAATTCCAATTAAGAGGCTCACATAATTGAAGCAAGAAAGAGACCCACTCATGCCACTTGAAAAGCCTTGAAAAGCTCTAATGGTGAGGGCCCCCAGCTATTTGTCTCTCCTGGTGGTAACCCAAGAAAGAGGAGGCACGCATGACCTGGCGTCTGTTGTCAACATGGGGTAGCACGGTAAGCAGGTCCACGCTCCTTTCCAGGGCCGAAAATGAGACCAAAGAGACGTAGTTTTCAAGTTGGGCCCATGTTATCAAAATATCGTCTTTCACCAAATCAAACAAACAATTAATCAACCAAATTGGTACCACCACTTAGAACATTCCAACCAGATTGCTTGGTGGCTAGCACAAGCTTTGGTCTACCACTTCCAAAATCGAGGCCCTGCATATATATCAACAATTCCCAAGTCGATATCGACGCAATTTTGCTCCATCTAATGAGATGTTATCAATAGTTATACATACCATTTTCTGTTATGGGCAGAGTTACGAGATACATAACCTTTGGCTGGAAATCTTACTTTAGACATGGGAAATAGAACAATCAAACAAATTGTTGTTGTAATGTCCCGAGTTGATCAGTCGATGAAGGTGGGACTCGAGTCCGAGACTTCACCCTTTTCGCACTTTTGACACAAGAGTTCCAAATAAGTTATATGCCCATAGATTTAGTGTCTGCTAGAAGTTCACATCATCAAACTTTGTTTCTAATGTGCTTCTGCTTTCCCTTTTAATATATTTGATGCGGATTTAGCATTAGAGATCTTCCGTTCTTTATAATTTTAAAAACCCAACGTTTCAAACGCAGACAAATACTAAGGATCATAACAAATCTAACTGTGAATAAGAGATTTTGTCATTTTATGCAAATTGATAAGCAAATTTCACTCCAAAAGTCACGTGTTGTAATTAGCTCGCATATCGTCGTTACAATGAATTAATGTCTCTAACTAAAGACCAAAGCAAGTAACTCATCTGCGAAGAAAACAAATTATTTTGAACTTTTGGTGATACAGGTCCATAAAGAGCATACAATGTTAAAGTTGGAAAAAGTTTTATTACTAATTCAGATTTTCTTTGTAATTTCTAGCACTAACTTGAGTAGCACGCATCCAAACTAGTTTTTAAAATTCAAAGTCATACATACATACAAGCAAATTCCATTTTTTTCTTTTTTCTTGATCAAATTTCTTTCTCCTCTTAACCAAAAATATTACACAAATGGCTATCTCTATAAAAACCTTTTTGATATAACTCATCTTCGTAAATAGAAAAACATCCCGAGTCCAATTTTATGTCTTGGCCTCCAAATATTGACCTCCACGGAATTTGGCCCACCCTATCAAACTCATCAAACTCTATAGAAGCTCATTGCGTCATGTTATGTTTAACAATCCTAAAACTAGTACCAAATCATGGAAAACACGGTATCATTATTTTTGGTTGGGGGCATCATTATCCAAGTCCTAATAATATAAAATTCCCAATTGAAACCAATGACAAACCGCAAAAAACACAGACAAATTCAGGTTAAAAGCTGCAAAGATCCATACAGGCAATCAAGCTCAATACAGTGATAATGTCATTTCCAACTTGGACACAAATAAGAAAAGTAAAGAACAATAATAATAGGAAGAGGAAGGAGAGTGAGGAATAGAGCTAGAGGCCAGAGGGGCATGTTCTCATTGTAAATATTCCACCAAATAAGAACTACTACTGTTTAAAAAAAAGTAAAAGAAAAGAACATTTACAGCAGTAAATGATTGAAAAGAACCTGCAGATACCCCGGTAGAAAAGCCCTTTTAAATAAAAAGGGAAAAAAATTTATACCAAAAGCCCCTAAAAGGAGGAAAAAGATTTTTTTAAAACAAAGAAAATCCATGGTCAAAAGTAACTACCATAAACCTTCTCAAAATTTCCTAAAAAAGGAAAAACAAAAATTAACTAGAAAAACGAATAAAAACTAGTAATTTATCTTCCACCTCTATATATCCTTCATTCAAATCTCTCTAATCGTTTCCTTCCTTTCCCCCATTATGACGATCTCAAGGAGAACCAATCAACAGCATCTCCGCCGACGCGTCGCCTGGTCGCTTCCATGCGATCCCCTGTCACGAGGGGCGACCGACAGAGCGGACAATTAAAATTCAGATGATCAAGCCACCCATCAAAGCACTCCTTGTGGAACACGTGGCGGCAATCCAGCTTCCTCACCTGATCCCCATCTCTAAAAGTGCACAAGCACACCACGCAATCCGATCCCCCTCCTTTACGAGGAGCGCCAGCAGTTGTTGTTGTTGTCGTGTACCTGTAAGAGAAGACCCGGTTCAGGTTGAGCTGCTCGGCGAGCACGATGAGGCCCGCGAGGCCCGAGCCCATCGAGTCCAGGAGCCCGTCGTCGACGTTTTGGGCCGGGCCGTGGCCCGAGAGGCCCACGGAGTGGAGGACGGCGAAGAGGCAAGAGCGGAGGTGGGAAACGCAGCTGGCGATGAGAGCTATCAGGAGTAGAGGGATTGAGTCGGACGACACGTCGTTCAGCTGGCTGTGTAAACCCATTTTTATTTCCCCTTCTTGCGCCAATTTGATTGTGTAACCTGGGTTTCTATCCTTTTTGCGCCAATTTGATTATGTAACCTGGGTTTCTAGCTTCTGGGTTTTGGTGGGTTTCTCGTTTCTTGCTTCTTGCTCTTTTTTTTCTTTTCCTTTCTTGTGTGTTATATATGGGTGAGGGGAAATCAAGAGGAGTGGTTGTCTTATATATATATATAGAGAGAGGAAGGCTTCAAGGGTGTGAGTATATGCAAAGAGAGAGAGAGAGAGAGAGAAGAGGGAGAAGGGGATTGGTCACGTCACGTTTTGGGTGGCACTGTTAGTAGTAGCAGGTGCAGTTGTGCTTGGTGGTGGTGATGATGGTCGTCTTTGTGTTTGTGTGGGTGTTTTCTTTTTTTTTTTTGTGGCTTTTGGGTGCTTAATCGAGGTTTGCGGGTCTAAGGAAGTGAGTGGAGGAAAGAAAGAAGGGAGGGTGGGGATTTTGTTGGGCGTCATGAGAAAAGGCCATGTGTGGTGGGACCCACACGGGGCAGAAGGGGATGCATCGTCCACCGTCTGATGTGAATTTGACGATAAGCCCAAAACTCCTCCAAAACAAGTTGAGGAGGTTTCGAACCCAAAAAAAAAAAAAAAAACAAGTGGGGTGAAGACTTGAGAGTTTGGTCATAAAACGGGAGATGTTACTACTTACTAGTTAGTTTAGTTACTTACTTCCGTTTGGAGTCTTCTTAAAACAAGTATCAACATTTAATGTCCTACTAGAACGGGTGGGTGATGGTGGGGAATGGATAGCACTAAGAGTAATTCCCAAAAATAGATAGATGATAGTAGAGGGAGATTTTCAATGGCATCTTCCAAAGCCACCAGCTTTTATGTGCAAGTTGTTGTATGATTTCTCCTGATTGAGCTAATTGGTTCTCATTTATGTGGATGCCATGCTACTAAAAAGTGTATTTGAAGTCAAGCCTAACCGGCCCATCATTGACATTCCATAAATAATGATGTGAATGGTTTTTATTGGTAAATGGCGAAAAGTGTGTTCAGTTTAGAAATTTGGGCGGATAACAATCCAATTTGATCATGCCACTATTTAAGTAAGAGTTTTGTTTCTAGCAAAAAACATGTGTATATTTTTCGCAGGGGGTGTTAAGCAAGTAACCCCCGAAAAGAGACTTCACTAATTTAGTTTTTAGCCTAAGTAAGACTGGCATGCAAACGATTTGTAGAGCTTACATGAAACATACTAAGTATTAAGTAAATTATCTCACTCGTTATTAACTCATTTATTGAATTTGGCTCCCCAAAAAAACCCATTTATTTTTTTTGGTGGAATGAAAAAGAACCTATTTATTGAAGCAAGGTGTTGTCATCCATCGTGGAAGCTGTGCCTACGTGGTTGACACTGGTACGTGGAACCTTCACTTTGATGACGACAACAAACACCAAACAGCAACACAAGGACACAACTGTATACAATAAGATCATTACAAGCAATCCCATTAGAGGAACATGTACATATCATGCGTCATTACAGAGAAATTCCATGGAAACATACATTGCATGGGTTCCCCCGGATATTGTTGGATAAGCTTGGGCAGCCATTTTGCGCTCATAATCTTTAACCTAATCATGCATTGCGGGACACATAATAATGTAACAAAAAACACAATCTTTAGACCCTTGTTTTTATATGTCAACAATCGGGTTTAGGTTAGCGTTTTACTGCCTTCCTCTTTTAAGTGGCTTCATTAGATTCTATGAATATATATTTACAAATAATTTTATATTTTTTTTACAGGATTTATGGTAGGAAAGTATGTTGGCTGTTGGGCTTAAGAGGTGACAATTCAAGCAGCAAGTCAACAACCCTTCAAAGTCTGTCCAAGTTGCCAAGGGCCAACCTTTGTTGTTATATTGGGACCAGAACCATGTGAAAAAAAGCCGAGGATCGACATGCTAGAAAGAAGCAATCTTCTGATGTTTGTTCCATAGCGAACTTTTATTACAGTCACTTACGGGACCAAGAGAATTAATGTGGTCTTTTCTGCTTATTAGGAATCATGTACTGCACAAAAGCATATACCCAAAACCATGATCATCCCATTCAAAGCTTCTTTGAAGACGGCTGGCTGCAAGTTCCTTTACGTTGTAGGTTTTTTTATTATGACTTATGGGATTCATAAGTCATGTGAAGGTGGTCACACACAACATAGAAACATCTGAAATTGTATGGCTGGTTATCAATGTGGGGGATATGCAGCTAATCAAAAGCATATGCAAACATGAGCCGGTCCCCTGCTGTTGACAACTTTTTCTGATAACTACTGCTATATATAACTGGGGAGAGAATTGATGGGAAGCATGTGTCATTGGCTGTTTTCTGGAAAAGAATAGTGAAGGTTTGTGATAGAAGTTTGATTTCCTTGTCCAAATATCAGCCTTTCGTTTATTTCTTTTTCTTATAAGATATTGAGCAATCAGTTTCTTGGATCAAAATAAGAAAACTCTTTCATTACTTTTAATGTTCCATACGACCAGTCAGTCATGACCTAGATGCATATGCATGATTCATCATTGACTAGTTATCCAATTAAAATTGCAAAAATAATGCATGCAAGTCTGCCAAAACTGCCAATGCGTTGTATTAGATGATAATACGTACCCTGTGCATAAGAAACTAGGTTAACGTACAAAGATAAACCAAATAATATTAAAGGAATACTCACTACTTGATGAGAAGATTGAATATTTAACAACTGTTTAAGCATTTCTTCTACATTAAACGAAAGTAATTAAGAATGATTATGAGGGGAGATTAAATAAAAACTGAAGAGATGAGTGCCAAATCGCTGTTTAAGGGAGAACACTGTTTCCAAGATATCCAGCATGTACGTCAGCAATAAAATACAAATAAAGGGACACTCTTTCCAGTTAAGAAAAATAGCAAACAACCAATATAAAAAACAAAAGAAAACTTGGAAAATATGCAGGGGCGGTGGGGGGATTGAGACATTTGACAGGGACCAACCCTGATCAAGAGATTTTTCCACGATTTCCGCTGACTAATTCACTTATAAGAAGCCTTAGAAAACTAATAATGGCAAACCATTGCATAACAATTAATACTATGAATCAAGAGGATTAGAGAAATGACTAGGTGAGTTTGATTCAAATCTCCACCGTCCAATAAGATCCTCATATCCACCGTCCACATTGTCGACCGCTTATCAGTGACGGTAACGTATACAATCATGCAAGAACAAAACTTAAATCATACTAACAATCAATTACAAGGAGCCGCCCCCTCCTAATTTTACAAAGACCCACTTGCTAATTTTTCCTCCTTGTTTAATTTTGGCCCCCTAAAATAAACACATTTGCTTTGCTTTGCATTGCATGTACTCTCGGCGGCCATTATTTTGGTCAAGAAACATTAGAGATAATGGCATATATTTTGTGCATAATTTAATTAGGGGTGATGGCGTACGGGATTTGCATTTTGGGGGATTTAGAATTTTAATATTTAAGGTTTAGTTAGAATTTGAAATTCACAGTAAACAATGTTTCAAATTACAAGAAAGTAATAGTATATATTGCAGTTATCGCATGTTAAATACTATAGTACTATTGGGTCGATCTTCTATATTCTGAACCTACCTACTAATTATGTTACCGGCTTTGCTGGTCATTGTACTAATTAATTATCTGCTCAAAAAAATATCTCGAAACTAATTAATTAGAATGGGGCCTAGTACTATTTCAAAGTTGTTCTTGACGCGCAATTTGATTAGTTGTTGCTTAGTTCTTGGATACGTGCTCTTTATATTTGCAAGGTAGGGTTCAATTTGTGATTTAATTATCATAAATAATTCTTATCCAATTTCAATGCAGAATTTGACAGCCTTCCCAATTCAACATTTGCTTTCAAGACCAAATTGGCAAGTACCAGCTGCTCAAGGGAGGATATGTGTCATTTTACACCATATTTCGGTAGAGAGTATTGCACTACAAGGGTCAGGTAGAGTTTTGGAATGGGATATTTGTAAATATTTTAACGTTACACATATTTTTACCAATGGACGAAACTCATAATGAGAATTTATATGCATTCCACTTTGCCTTTACAACTAGTATCTCGTGCCGAACAACCGATAGCCTCCAAGTAATTAACAAATACTAAAAAGTTCGAAAGCAGAATTTATCCAAAAGAACAAAAAGGAATTACAGCATCGAGGCCTCATTATTTGTTAATACCTAATAGTCCAAAGGACAGATATTGCAAGAGAAAATGCAACTTTTTTTAAGAATAAGACAATAGTCCAAAGGACAGATATTGCAAGAAAAAATGCAAATCTTTTTTTTTTTTTTAAGAATAAGACAATTCTATTATTTAGTGTGTTATACAGAGGGGAAGATTACGAACAAAAACAATAGTATAAGGAGAGGACGGGTACTCTTCAATACCTAACATAATGCTCCAAAAGATAACATGAATTATTCATTAGAAAGAGTATAATCTTCTCTTAGATGCAACAACCACGTTTGACACGGAAGAAGTTTCTCGACCAGCAACAACATCAAATTTTTAAAATATGCTCGAAAGGGAAAGAGCACTCGCAATGGGGAATATAAGAAAATATTTTCTTAAAGGAACTGTTGAACAAAGTGGTTGATGGAGATCCTTTATCGATCTTACCGGTTCTTTTTAATGTTTTTGTTTGATGAAACGGAACATTTCTTTGCTTTATTAATGAACGGAGGTGTAATAAGCTGAATATGATCTAGTCTCGAATGATTCACAAAATTTCTGGTTTATGTCCTTTTCATCTGCAATTACTCGCCCACCATTGGCAGGGTAAGAGATTAATTAATCTAATCCAAGGCTATGTCAATCTAACACGGAAACGCTAACTGATCTTTCACCAAGTTTTAATACCTTACTACTGTCATTTGTCAACATCATTTCATCGTCAAGAAACCAAATAATGCAAACAACGAAGCTCGTCTTTAGCTTCTTAGAAGACTCCAGACCCAGATTTATTAATTTGTAATGGTGATTGTAACAATGACAATGACATATACATCAAATAATTGGGAGAGTTTAAGCATTGGTGTGAAGTCTTGAGAGTAGAGAAGAAGATGGTAAACAATTAGGTATACAATTCTTGAATTTAAACTATTAGGTGGAACAAGAAAGTTTTGGCGTCTACTAATCATTCTGCCCGTGACGCTGCCAAAAGCAGGACAGACCTTGAAATCTTTGATGTACACTGCATAAGTACATATACGATCCAGCTAAGTCATTATTGCCACTGCCACAGCCCTAAAAGGCATTGTCAGGAATAAGGACGGTAAGAACAAAACCAAATCATGTGATCAGAGAAAGCACCCGAAAGGCAAATGTACTCACAGGCTCAGGGGATAGGCGGGCAGCTTGTCAAAACTTAAGCTTGTAACGGATTTTATGGTAATGGCTTGAAAACTTTTGAGTCCCGCCGCAAACATTATACAACCGTATACAAGCATTTTCTTTCACATAAGAACCTTATTTTCAAGACCCTTATTGAATTTTTTTGCATGTTTTTCGTACATTCTCATAAATACAAAATCATTTATGAAGGCCAAAAATCTCTAAATAATCAGCTAGCTGAAGTTGATGAGAAAGTTTTTTTCTCTGTTTGGCACTGTGGATAAAAAAACCAGAATTTTTCTATACAAAGTATGAGGACTTCAGTTTTTAGATTTCAAAGATAAACGTACTTCTTTTCAGAGCATAAGAATCCGGATTAGGAGTCTTAGAAAATCTTCCCCAAAAATGCTTCAGTTACGTTCCTTAGTGCATTATTTTACCATCTTGCGATTTCCCAAACAAAACCTCTGGCAGTTACTCAAGAAGCTGATATGCCGTCCCTTCGCATCAACTCCTGGAAAAGAAGACAACAACAGGATGAGTGAAGGAAATGATGCTATGTCCTAGCAACAAAAAAAAAAAACATGATTTACCTGTTTCGTAGCATTAACTGACAGGCGCTGCCTTTCCTTCTTCTCACGTCGACACTCTCCACACCAGCTTGAAAATTCCTTTTGATATTTCTTCAGTTCTCGAAAGACCGAACTAATGAAACAGAGAATGTAACACTACTGTAATTGATAAACATAACTCCAAATAATGCAAAGACATATATGTTTGTGTTTTCAGAGACCTAACTTTATGGCCCTGTGCAAGTAAATATTACTTTAAAGACAAAGCAAACTTTGTTTTGTTTGTTTCCGCTTTTCTATAAAAGCAAACTATCAATGCGTGAGATCTGAAGCATACACTTATCCAAAGTTAATACCTACAGTCTTCATCTATAGTGTTTCAGAGGTTGTTGTTTTCCCTTCTCTGGCAAGGGAATGAAAGAGAAAGGTAACAACTTGAAGACAAAATCAACATCATCGCTCTAATAGACAAGTTAAAAGGCAATGCAAGAAGTATCGACTAAAGTAAGAAGTCTAGGACATAAATTGACAGTGGAGTCCTCTTGCTCTCCATTAACTTGAGGAATGATGTTTCCGGATCAAGACTTTCCAAACTGGGTTAAGCAGTACTTTAAAATCACTCAGCTCCTTTATAAGAGCAATATATAAAGACCTTATTATTGTGAATGAGTTCAACTAATTCTTTCATTTTGACCAATAAATTGGATTTAAAAATGGAGTTCCTAATCACAGGAGAGCTGCTATTAAAGTCCCCTAATGCAGAAAAGAAAGATAAGATACCTTCTGCACCATAATAGCAAGTTTAGCCGGTTTCCAGAAGTTGTAGCTCTGGCACCATGCCGATGGCGTCCACGATGTAGAATAGCCTGTCCTGGAATGTGTTTATAGTCCACAATTTCCTATAAACATGTGACAAATTTAAAACATATATATAATAAAGGCAATTAGTCACATCAAATGATAAATTTCATACACTGTAAACGCCATTTCACTTCACCTTGTTAGGCATCATTGTAATTATTAAGCCTTGCCAACTTGACATGGTTAAGGATGGGAAGACAAGATAATTTTGCAGTGGATTAGTCTCACCTAATGTCCAAAAGACTAAAATGCATGCCGTTATTGGAAAATTGTCACAACTAGTTAAACAAAAACTATGGTAAATTTTGTCAAACATATATTAATCCATTTGTGGTTAGTTCAAGAAGCACATAATAAAATTAAGCCACAGCCTTAAGCTAAACTGCACTGGTCTTAACATAAACATACCTCTGGTAGGGTGTCAGTATTGACATGGTTATCACATCGAATGCCACGGAAGTACAGTTCTCCACCTTCAAATTGCTTGCCCAAACAAACATTCAATGTGACCTCTGCATCATCAACATGGAGACCTGAAAGGCATAGACTCTTGAGATATGAAAATACCTTTACAAGCTACAGAATTAAGCCCAATGATTTGGAAGCATTAAAAATGAGAGACAAGTTCACATTTTGGAAACAGTAACAGAAGGTCCAGTAATAAATGATAAAAAGACAGCAGTCAAAGTAATTGCAGCTACAGCTAGCAGTCACAAATCCACAAATCACCACATCCAAAAATCTTTGACTGTCTTGCAAGGGTCAAAAAAAGCTACTGAAGCACATGAGTGATACAATAGAAGAGAACTTAAAAAGTTGAAAAAATGAAAACCAGTATAGATGCATATACGTGATACAAATGTACATTCATTCTCTCATGTGAAAACAACAAGAAACAAAAAACTTGGTCTTCCTGGTTTCTTTCCTATCCATCAATTAGCTCCTACCTCGTGGTCATTTAAATTAAAAAAAGAAAATAGCAAAAGCAAGGTCCAAGTAAGCACCTACCAAGATCAACATCTCTATCCAGTCCATATTCAACAATAAAACCATGATGGGAATCCAGCGTTAAGCCCCCAACCTCAGGGAAAAGAACTACATAAAAAAGCAAATCACTAACAAATAAGTTTTTTTGCCACAACTATGAGTTTTCAGAAGCAATGGCAACAATTGCTACAAATAGTGATGCAGTACTCTTGGACATGGGGCGTATGTAGTCATCCATCAGCTTGTCAAGCATGGATTCCATGCCAAAGTCGTCAAGAACAACACCATATTTGTTCATAGTGCTGGGACGCATTATTCTCCACCTTGTTTCATGGACCCATCTTTCAAAGTGTTCTACCTAACCAACAGAACCTGATAAGGAAAAAATACAAACTAAAATACAAGCCAGGCTGTACTATTTGCGTAATTATGTGACAAGGAGGACAAGAAAAGTACCTCAGACATCAACATGTCACAGAAACTTGGCTGAAGCATTTGAAATGAATAAACTCCTGGCACAGGTTCGGATATTATACTTCGAAAGCTCTCTTCTGAGTTATCTTTGATCGCTTTGAGAAATGAGGACGAAAAGAAGTTCACAGCATGCATCGTATACAAACCCTTAAACAGAGGCTGAGGCAAGAAGGATACTAATGATTAAAACGTATAATACAATAGTTCACATTCATTTGCCATATCTGAACTAATGAAATTCAACGAGCATATTCAATCATACAAAAATAAGCATTTTTCAAATAGTCTCAACAGGAAGAAAGCAAAAAACAGGAATCGCACTTCAAACATAGAATATGCTCATATTTGTATTAAGAACCCAGTTTATTTTGAAACCATTTCTTGATGAAATGGGAGCTGATCTGGTATAGTTAAAAAACACTAAATAAACTAATGAAATTCAACGAGCATATTCAATCATACAAAAATAAGCATTTTTCAAATAGTCTCAACAGGAAGAAAGCAAAAAACAGGAATCGCACTTCAAACATAGAATATGCTCATATTTGTATTAAGAACCCAGTTTATTTTGAAACCATTTCTTGATGAAATGGGAGCTGATCTGGTATAGTTAAAAAACACTAAATCTTGACGCAATCTGACACCGGAACCACCAAATGTTAAAACAACCCAGAATTCCATCTTACACCAAACATACTTAGCTTTCTATTTGCCAACAACATTTTTTCAAATGAAGGAATTGAATCAGATTGTAAGAAGAGGACAATCAGAGAAAGGACGCACAGGAATAAAATGAAATAAATAAGAAAACAAATACCCTCCATTTCAATTTTCCAAGACTTAGCCATCCAAATTTCTTCACATTGTACTACTCTATTGGCCGACACTTTCTTCGATTGAGCAACCACATAAAAACAATGTGTATTTATAGGCAACATACCTTGTAGTTAGATATAATCTTCTGGCGGTATTCTTTATGCTTTTGAAGCTGCCATTTCGCGGAAAAAAAAAAAATAAATAAAACACAATGAGCAACAATTTTGCAACGGAAATTTCACTATAGCCGCAACCAAACAAGCACATTCTAATTTAAAAACAAAAACGGGAGGGGAGTGTTTTCTTTGAATGGAAAAAAAGAAAAAAAAAAAAGAAGAGATCATACGCGAAATCGTTCTCCCTCGGGGGAGTAGCGAGTGAGGATGTCACGCATGAAGTGGAATTTGTTGTCGCGCGAGGAATTGAGCATCGTATCAGGCAAGTACCGCTCGAGGGAGCTGAAGAGTAAGGGGCTGAAATCCAGATTGTGAACGTCGTCGTAGCTGTCCGGGTTGTGGTCGGTGTTAGGGTTCAGTGTCAGCCTCTGCTGCGGCTGCTGGTGTTGCTGCTGTCGGTTCGTTACGACGCCGTTGCCGTTCGAGGTTGGCTTTTGTGACATCTTTTTGGCGGGAGATTGTGTGTTCCGGTTGGTGGTGGCGGTGGTTGGTTTTCGTCGCTAGAGAGGAGAAGGTTTGTGAGCGAGAATTGGCATGCGGCCCCGGGAATTTTCTGTTAGAGAGAGTGGAGCGAAAGATGGAGCGTGGCGTAGATGGGTTTTTCTTTTTTCTTTTTTTTTTTTCTTTTGCTGCAGGTTACGGCGCCGTTAGGATTAGTGCCTTTACTTGGCTGAGTTCTCTCCGTTGATTTTGACGTTTTGTTTGCTGATTGGACTTGGCTCGGGTGGTATAACTCGTCGGAGTGCCAACCGGGTCCCAAACTCAACTTGGGATTGCCACGTAATTTCCAGCGTGTTAATAAAACCTTTTTTTTGTAGCTGGTTCTTGATTGTTTCTCTTTTTTCTTTTTTTTTTTTAAAACAATTGCTTCATGATTGTCGACATGGCCAATACTAGAACTAGTTACGGGTTCAAGATTTTATATAAAATCCTTTTCTGGCATATGTAGTGCTGTTATAAAATGTAGAAAAAAAACATGTGTGAATATTGTTATTTACTGTGCTATCTACATATCTGTGTATATAAACCCACACTGAAAAATAAATTGAGATGAGCTTTAACTCATCTTCCGTTCATTTTCAACACTTCTCCTCTCCTCTTTTCATCATCAATTTGTTCATAATTCTTCCAATTTAACAGATTATACATAGCACGTTATCAGCACGATCTCTACCCAAAACTAAGCAGAAAAACACAAACCGAAACAAGCACAGTTGGCCACCCTTGAGTTACTGTTCAAGGCGAACGGATCGGTGCCAATTCTCGCGTCACCGACACCACCACGGCCCTCCACTCGTCGTCGTCGACCGACCGGCGCCTTCCCCATCCCCTGCCACCGCCGGACGCGCCACCGGGAGAGGAAAACCCGACGGCCACGCCCGACGACCCGGCAAGCCCCGTCGGGTCTGCCCCCTCCCATCTGCAGCCAGCCTCCTCAGCGACGCCTGCTGTTGCAGTCCCGCTCGTCGTCACCCCGCCCTTTCCTTCTCCACGCCGCCGCCGTTGCTCTGTGAAGACGAGCCGACGAGACAGCCGCCCGAGCTCGACCCGCTGCTCTCGAACCCATTGCGACCCCGCGAGCCGACGGCAGCAGCGCGTCCCCCTACCGCCGCCTCTTCTCCTGCCACGCTCGTCTCCGCCTCGCGCCGTCCGCCACTCGCTGCTCGCCTTGTCGTACCGTCGCCAAGGTTGAAGACGACCTCTGCCCGTTTTTGCAAACGGGTCGGGGCCTTAGTCTCATGACCTGGGCTGGTGCATATGGGCCTTGGACGCGGGCCTGCGCGGGTCAGCAAGTTTTGGGTCAGCGCCTGGCCTGGGTTTTTTGGCCTGGTTTTTACACCTGGGCTGCACTATACAAGGCCCAAATTCAAAAAAAAACTGAAACTGGAAAATAGAAAAGAAAAAGAGAGAAAAGAAAAGAAAAAAGAGGAAAAGGAGAGAAAAGAAAAAAATGTGGAGAGAAATGTGAAAAAAAGAATATATATATATATATATATATATATATATATATATATATATACTCTGTTAAAAAAAAAGAGGGGGAGAATTTAAATTGCTGAAAGATTTATCGAGTAAGCATACCCTCTATTATAGTATTCAATATTGGCCGGTTAAGCCACCTTATCTATTTGTTGGTCGGCTAAGCCGCCTTGTTTCATTTGTTGGTCGGCTAAGCCGCCTTTTTATTACAAATGGGCTCATAAAAGGCCCATTGCCTTTAATTTTTGGTTATTGGGCTATGAAAAGGCCCATTATATTTATTTCTTTGTTTTAATTTACTTTTTAATTGGGCTCGTACAAGGCCCATTGCATTTAATTTTCGTTTATTCAATTTGATTGGGCTAATTAATAAAAGGCCCATGTTTATTTATTTTATCTAAGTCCTTTATTTAATTTATTACAAAACTTGAATTGGAGGCCCTTAGAATTTCTGGAAGAAATTTTTTTTTTGGGCATTGAATGTATTTAAATGCAAATCGCCTGGAAGATGCAATAAAAGAAAAAAAAATAAAGCAAAGACTGGATGTCTTAATGGCAAAAGATCCCGCAGATCTTTGAGGAAAATTGAAAAAAGATATGACCACCAGAAGATGGATGTTGTATGACCACCAGAAGGTGGATATTGTATGACCATCCGATGATGGATACTATTATTATCTTGCTTACCCTGAAGGTGCAAGCCAGTATATACTGAATAATTTTATTTTATGTTTCAGTTTTATTATTATGTACTATTTTATTTTATTTTACTTACTTTACAGCATTTTATCATCGTTTCTAGAATAATGGCTCAGGCATTTGTCCTGAAGACAATGCAAGTTGACATCCAAGGGGGAGAATTATATGTGTGGATGTCAACTACTTTACATAACATGTACAATCTCAAAAATGAGAAAAAGATTTATACGCTCCAGAAAAGCGTAAGTTTGAATATGTTCCTGAAGAACGCATGCTTTACTATGATCTAGAAGATCATATATTTACGCTCTGAAAGAACAAATACTCTTGAAAAGTACAGAAACTCCCACATGAGATTATAATTACTAAGCTGAGAGAAAATATGCATATTATTATTGCATAAACGGATCCATAACTAGAGAACATTCAAAGAAGAATGGTTCTCATACATATGTTTAAACAGTAATCTATCTGTTGGGCTCAACATTAACCCTGAAACTCTGAGCCTCACCATTAATGTTGACCCTAACGCTGTCATTCTAGGAGAACCACATGCCACCCATATTATTTTCTCCAGGTATCTCAAATCGATTCGTTGCAGGAAAACAGAGTGGGATTACGCCATGATTTTCTCCTGCTTGCCACAAAGTCTCAGTAATCAGTACCATGTTAGGCTTGTACAGATTCTTCAGATCCCTTAAGGTATGCACAAAGTCTTGAGACCTTCTTGCTACACCCCTGCAATTCCACAGTAAAAGTCGTACCTTAGGCCATGTAGGTGGTATGGTAACCCAGTCACCCTTGGGACGCTCCGAGCCATCATGGAAACCTGATAATAACTGCTTTGATTTAAAATTTGACATGAAGGCTCTAGCTGTAATTCCTGCAGTCTATTAGATATGAAAAACATAATAGAGTTAGCCGAACCATAAAAGGAAGCCCTTAGATTGCTTTGGTCCTCTAGGAAGAATGTTTCTTCCATAGGAGTTACAAAGAACCTAGATGAATATAGTTCATCAACAAACACTAAACGAGGAATTCTGGCCAGATCATTCGGTAATTCCTCTTGCTGCTCATTCATCATGCTATATGCTAGCCTATTCCTCCTTCCTAGAGAGGCACCCTCAACAAAGAAGACAGTTCCTGGGGAAGGCATTCTTTATGTGGTTTTTCTGAATCTATATGTTTCACCACATAATACTGCCCTCTTTTATAGCCTGAGCTTAGATAGCCAAGTGTCAGTATTTCAAATGTGGACCCTTTTA
>JAKUCV010000732.1:114649-155172 GCA_028386065.3 Turnera subulata
TCCTTAAATAAGGTTGGGAATAGATGTTGGGTATGAGTCTCCATCAATTACAACGTTATTGAAACTATTGACTAAAGTATTGGAGATTCATTTATAGCAAGATTTGCTTATTGTTAATTCGATATGTGTGTATACCCAACATCAGGGGGAGAAAATGAGCAGCTGGATCAAGATATTATTGAAATATATTATCAATATATAGTTGTTGATCCTGAAACAAATTAGTGTGAACCTGAAGTTCAAAAGATGATTCATTTACAGGAAAAATTGATATGAAATTGCCAGACACATAAAGTGACCAAATCTTATATACCAGCTGCAAGTGCTCCTGATCAAATTAATGTTCCAGAAGAACAAGTATAGTATGCAAATGAATCTAAAGTACGCATAAAGCGTAGAATATACTCGGTTCCAAAAGAAAAGAAATTCTCGATAGAGAAAAAGGAGCAAAGAGATAAGATGGTCCTAGTAAGAATATAAGGCCTCCAGTAGAGGTTTGGATTAAAATTCCTCAAAAAGAGGAAAATCCTCCAGAAGAGGTTTTCTGACACAAATTGATAAAGTTCCTGAAGTAACTCAGGTACCTGAAATAAATGAGCATGATGAGATCTCAATTACAGTGTCAGAAATGAGATGGAACCGACGTAAAATAACCGTCGACGGAATATTTATTTTATATAGCGCTAAATATTTTGAAATAAAATGAGGATCATGAACCTACATCTATTGATGAATGTATGTGCAGTATGATTGGCCAAAATAAAGAGATATAATTAGGCTGTGTTAGAATCGCTTGTGAAGCGAGATATTTTCCGGACCTGTAGTCCGTTGTGAAGCAAGATACTACCCGGACCTGTAGTCCATACACCAGATGGTGTGGAACTAGTCGATTGAAAATGGGTATTTGTACGAAAAGAGAATTATAATAGAGAGATACAAAGTACGGCTTATCGCACAAGTCAACCGACTCTTCAACTCCTCAAAACTCTTCTGACAACTGTCATTCCAAACAAATGCACAGTCTTTCCTCAACAGCTTAGTCATGGGACCCGCTATTAAGGAAAAACCCTCAATGAACCTCCGGTAGTAACCAGCAAGTCCAAGAAAACTCCGTATCTCAGATACACTCTTCGGTGGCTCCCAATCCATAACTGCCTTAATCTTGGCCGGATCCACCTTAATACCCTCACCGGACACAATATGTCCAAGAAACGCAACCTCATCCAGCCAAAACTCACACTTACTGAGCTTGGCATAGAGTTGTTCTTCTCTCAACCTCTGCAAAACTTGTCTCAAGTGATCCTCATGTTCGGCCTTACTACTCGAGTAGACCAAGATATCATCAATGAACACCACCACAAATCGGTCCAGAAATTCATGGAAAACCTGCTGCATCATACACATGAACACTGCCGGTGCATTAGTCAGACCGAAAGGAACAACCACAAACTCATAATGACCATACCGAGTGCGGAATGCAGTCTTCGGTATGTCTTGCTCTGCAACCCGAACCTGATGGTAACCAGATCGCAAGTCAATCTTCGAGAACACGGATGCACCCTGCAACTGATCGAACAAATCATCGATCCTAGGCAAAGGATACTTGTTCTTCACAGTTACCTTGTTCAACTGTCTATAATCCACACACATCCGCATGCTGCCATCCTTCTTCTTCACAAACAAGACCGGGGCACCCCATGGTGAGATGCTCGGTCTAATAAAACCCTTATCTAACAACTCCTCCAGTTGTTTCTTCAACTCCTGAAGTTCTGCCGGAGCCATTCTGTAGGGCGGTATAGAAATAGGTGCAACTCCCAGTACCAAGTCAACTGTATACTCCACCTCCCGCTCCGGAGGCAAACCAGGTAAATCATCAGGAAAAATATCGGGAAACTCCCGAACAATAGGAATATCCACCACTCCAGGTGTTGGTACCGAAGAATCGACCACATGAGCAAGAAAGGCATCACAACCCTCTCGGATCATCCTGAAAGCCTAGATGGCCGAGATACAGCACGCCGATAGAACTCTTCGTTCTCCAACAAACACCAATCTACGCCCCAACAAAGAAGATAAGGAAACTTCCCTGGCCCGACAATCAACCACTGCTTGGTGTCTGGACAACCAGTCCATACCTAAGATAACATCAAACTCTCCCAAATCCATGACAGCAAGATCAGAAGGGAAATTCTCACTATCATAGTCTATCGACACATCTCTACAAACTCGATCAACAACTACTATGTCTCCAGTGGGTAAACGGACTCTTAGGGGTCGACTAAGGTTATCATCCTCTATGTTATGAGTAGTTATGAATGCACGCGATACAAAAGAATGTGTAGAACCTGGATCAATTAAAGCATGTGCAAACTGACCAAAAACCATAAAGGTACCTGCTATAACATCTGGAGCATCAGCAGCCTCCTCTCGGGTGATGGCATAAACCCTAGGAGCTGCAGCAGACTGAGTCGCACCCCCGCAGTTCGGAGCTCCAGAACCTCCACGACCTCGACCCTGCTGTCCGCTACCCCTGTTCGGACCAGAAGAAACAGCACCACTAGCCACGGAACTCTGCACTGTATACTGAGAACCACTGCCACCATTATCCCCCATCCACTTGTAGCAAGTAGACTTCTGGTGTCCCGGCGTATTGCAATACCAGCATGTACCCGAGAACCGTGCCGAGGAACCCCGTCCCCGAGAACCAGACTGATAGGACCGTCCTCTAGAGGATCTGCCCGGTCCACCCTGAAAACTCTGCCCTCGAAACTTCTTCGAACCCTGATAAGAAGAACTCTGTCCAACCGAATACTCTGCACCTCCGGCATCAGAATACTGCCTCTTCTGTCCCGAAGCAGATGACTGCTTCCTCTGCTCGGCTGCCCGAGCCTCCTTCCCTAATATCTGAACTCTCTCAGCATCAAAAATACCGGATCCTGAAAGCTGATACAGTCTCATCTAGACCCTGCTTCGCCTCAAGAAACTGCTTCTTCTGCTCCTCCAGAAAACCAACAGTAAGAAACTCCTTGTAGAATCTCTCCTTGAAATCCTCCCATGGCATCTCCACAGGCTTCGGTAGATTGACCACAAGATCCTGCCACCATGACAAAGCATACCCAGTGAACTCATGTGCAGCTAATCGAGCCCTCTGCTCAGGTGCACAGGTGAACTTCTCCAGAACATTCTCCACCTGGCGAAACCAATCATCAAACTCCTTGACGTTACCCCCTTCACCTCTGAATTCCTTCACAGCAGACTTATCCATATGTTTGTATCCACTCTCCATACCACCTGCTGCAGCAGGCGCCACCGGCTGGCCTCCTTGCTGCTGCTGCTGAAACTGCTGGAACTGCTGCCACTGCAGAAAAGCCTGATACTGCTGGAACGCTGGGTTCACAACTGGTGGTACAGCATTCTGTCCTCCACCACCTGCAGCATTATTCTCTGCTACATTATTGTTCCCCTGACCATCGGGAATCTGCATCACCGACACATTGTCGGAGACATGAGTAGCGGTGTCATCCTCAGCATTGTGCTGTCCCTCGTGATCCATATGGACGCCTATATGAATGCAAATGAGTCAAAAAACACTTTTAAAGTCATAAATCCGGAAACAGGCTTAAACACAGAAAACACTTTGAAAACCAAGTTCAAGACACCTTTTTTTTAAAACCAAGGATCTAAAGCCTGCTCCGCTACCAAGCTGAAACACCCGTGTCCCAATTTTATAATAAAATACTCAAACAAAGGAAATTACCAAAATACCCCTGAAACCCGGGACACGAAAATCAATATAAAAAACATCCAAGATTCTCAAATAAAAGAGATGTCATAACAACATAGTCAAACCGGCTTAGCAAGCCTCAAATCAAACCCGACATCCTGTCGATACATCACCAATACCAAATCCCGGCAAACCGCCGATAAAATAATCCAAAATCAAAAGTGACATCTCAATATAAATCCAATGCAGCAGAAGAAACACACGGAGTAAAAATAAGAGAATCAAAACAACGTGCATGCCGACTATATGGATCCAACCGGGAGATCAAGCACAACTACCTGCTGAGATAACCACGTCCGTACTCTGGAAGGATGGTAAGTGTCTGCACGCTATCTAAAGTCTGAAAAACAACGTTGGCGATTATGTGAGTCGCCTACTCAGTGAGCAATATATATCTAATTATGAGAGTGTGCAGATCAAGTCCGAAAGGAAAGAAGAGCAACAGATTAGCATGCAAACATACAACAATCAGTACTAACATGCCAATACAATCAAGCATACAGTTTATTATTCTCCATCTGTTGTGTGTTAAGTTTTCTTATTATGATTTATTATTCAGGGCCCCTACTGTGTGCGTCGAGCTCGGTCCCGTCTCATGAGACAACCAGGCATACGCCCAAATATAACCAGGCACGAAGCCCAAACAAATCCATAGAGAGAGAGAGAGAGACAGAGAGAAAGAGGGAGGTAGAAAGGGGGAGGTAGAAGGAGGGAGGTAGAAACCGATCATCACAGACCCACATGCAAATCTGCATAACACTTGCTAATCCGCAAGCAAACCCGAGGGGTAGCACTTCCCGCTCGAAACAACCGGTCATCAGCACACAGTAGCCTAACTTCTACTGTACATTATCTTTAACCACAATTATAAGTCTGTGTGTGCCATTAGTTGTGATTTAACAGGGTTGTGTGATAAAACATCTCAATCAGATAACCGGGTCTCCGACCCACAACACATCATACCAAACACCCAGAATCACATCACATGTTATAAACCATAACTTTCCAATCATCCAGCTCATAAGCAAAACAGTACACTTAGGCACACAATACAAATTACAACATGTTAGCAAACAAGCATGCAACTCAAACAAACCATTCTAACGAGCTCATGCATACAAACATAAAAAGACATATAAAGTCACCTCAACGACGATTGTCCTGTGGAGCCTTTCCCAAAATAGATCCTCCAGCTCCCGTGGTATTACCCGTGCCTGATTACCGGCACACACAACAAATTACAAACATAAACAATAAAGACGTGCATGCATGTAACTATTATGCTCAACTGAGTTAAACCCGTCCCAAATTAGTCGACTATGTAATTCCCGGGTCTAAACCCGACTTAATGTTCTCTTCACCAAAACTCCGAGTAACGGGACCTAAGGTTCACCGGCCTTAAGCCCAACTAAGTCCAAAAGTAATTCCCGGGCCTATGGCCCACTCGTTATGTCGTTTATGAATTCCCGGCCTAAAATCCAATCTAAGCCCAATTATAATTACCGGGCCTAAAGCCCATTTCCTTAAGTCCTTAATTAACCAATTAAAGAATTGGGCTCAAAGCCCGTTACTTAAGGTTCAAGATCAATCCGAGTCCAAGTCCATCCCGGCCTAAGGTTCTACCCGTGTCGGTATTTACCGGCCTAAGGTTCTACCCGTCTCGGTTTCCACTAATCACAATTAAATACATAACCCCAATTCTGAATTATTATTACATGCCATAATTGAATACAAATTATACAACCAAGCAATACCGTTAAGTGCCGAAATAACGACCCGAGCCTTCGCCGGAAAATTCCCGAGCCTTCGCCGAAAAATTCCCGGGCCTTCGCCGGATTCCGGTGAACTCGCCGGAAAACACCAAAAACCGTCGTTACACCACCAATCTATCTCCACAGTTCTGCCAAACCAAAACATCCATGGAGGTTCAAACCAAACAACATCATTACTCAGATTTCCAATCATCAAGCATCCAACACCAAGAATAACTCGAGAAGAAGTAAGGCAGACGAAAATCCTACCTGAGAGTGATCTGTGAACATCAACACTAGATCCACGCACCAGCACAATTTCTTGCCCGCAGTACCAATCTCGGGATCGACCACCCCGTGACAACCCGAGCAGAGCAAGCATCCGATCGGAAAACAACAACCCCACAACAATCGAATACCACTACCACAACTGCACAGCGACCACGCGCTGTCCTGCAACGGAACCAACACCATCGCCATCCATGACGTAAGGCACAACCCACCGTCGACCCAACCCATACACCACAGAGAGAAAATAAGAAAGAACGAGACCCGGTTAGTTTCTAAACGGGTTAACCCACAACACAGCACCAATCAAACAAACCCAAAGGAAGAGAAAGAGGGAAGACGGAGGAGAAGGGCAAGGAACTCACCCGTGCCAGAAGCTACTCCCCGCACTGACTGTAGCGGCGGCGGCGACGTACTCCGGCCGCGACAAGAGACCGAACGGCGAGGAGCTGTGTGGAGAGGCAAGAAGACAACATCGACAGTCGAGTTGAAGAGGTGTCGTGGAAGAGAGGAGTAACAGAGGGAGAGAAAACGAGAGGGGAAGGAAGAAGGGAGAGGGAAGAGAGAGAGAAAAGAAAAAGAGAGAAGGAAGGTAGGAGGGAGGCGGCGGGAGAGAAGTGAAGAAAAGAAGAAGAGAAGAGAAAAGAAGAAAAAGAAAAAGGGAAGGGAAAAGGAGGCCGGTTAGGGTTTGACCCACCAAGCCCAAAACGACGTAGTTTCGTTTAGCTTGGTGCGGTCAACCCGCCCCGTTGACCAGCAGCTTTATTTCTTTTTTTTTTTTTTTTCAAAACTCCAAAACGACGTAGTTTCGATAGACCCCAAATTAAACTCCGCGTTTCACCCCGATTTCGAATCCGTTTTCCACGAGACCCGAACCATGAACGACACCAGCTTAAATTTGACATTTCCAAGGCATAGTAAACAATTTCCTCGACCAAAACTCGAAAATACCCCAAGGGTAAAATTGGAATAAAAATTCCGAAAATTCCGAAAAATCAAATTATGAAAATCCGGGGCGTTACAGTATGATTGGCCAAAATAAAGAGATATAATTAGGCTGTGTTAGAATCGCTTGTGAAGCGAGATATTTTCCGGACCTGTAGTCCGTTATGAAGCAAGATACTACCCGGACCTGTAGTCCGTACACCAGATGGTGTGGAACTAGTCGATTGAAAATGGGTATTTGTACGAAAAGAGAATTATAATAGAGAGATACAAAGCACGGCTTATCGCACAAGGTTTTACCCAAACGACTTGATATTAATTGTGAGGAGATAGATATACTTCCCTGTGGTGGATGCAATTATTTTTGATAAGTCTAGCATTATATGAAAAGAATTAAAAATGCATCAAATGGATGCTATTACAACCTACATTTATATGGATCCATAAGTCATGATATATACATGAGAATCCTTGAAGGATTCAAGTTGCTTGAAGCAACTAATTCCCGGGAATACATAAATTTAAGTTAAATTGAATTTTACATGGTTTAAATCAATTTGAGTATGCATAGTATAAAGTACAGGCATGAATTTATTTTTGCTTATGTTGATAATTCATATGCGTTTCTGTAATTTAAATATTATTTGAACTCCTGAAGAAGCTTCCAAATGCCATGCTATGTTTTGAGATGAAAAATCTCATAAAGAATTAGATTGGTCCTGAAGTACCCTATCTAAGTGAAATCTATATTGCTAGGAACATAAAGCCTGAAGCTTTTGACTTAAGCCTATTGGCAACATATAACTTTGTTCTTACCTTCGGGGTATAACCGATGCGGTATTATGTTAACCCTGTAAACCCGAAGAGAATATAGTTGGCCTTTGCAGATGCAGGTCCTTTATTTGATCCACAAAAGCACAGACGGACATCTGCTACAAGTTTACACATGAAATTGCCATATCATCGGGACCACAAAAGCGAGAGGGCAAGGAAGAAGCTCCAACGACAAAATATGAAGATAATGTTGTCTACATTGTCCAATTAAAGTAATGATGTATCAAAAAGTGATCAGACAAAACACACGTCACCAGAAGCTGACAAGGACGATTGACATGCAATGACATCAAAAAACAAGAAAGACCAAATTGAGGGGGAGTAAAATACGCACTACACTCTTTTTTCCTTCACCAAGTTTTTATCCCACTGGGTTTTTCTTGGTAAGGTTTTTAATGAGGCAGTTATTTCAAAAAGCGTATTCTACACAAAGTACAACAGTATTCAAGGGGGAGTGTTATAAAATATAGAAAAAAAACATGTGTGAATACTGTTGTTTACTGTGCTATCTACCTATCTGTGTATATAAACCCACACTGAAAAATAAATTGAGATGAGCTTTAACACATCTTCCGTTCATTTTCTACACTTCTCCTCTCCTCTTTTCATCATCAATTTGTTCATAATTCTTCCAATTTAACAGATTATACATAACACGTTATCAACATTTTTTTAAAAGTTGTAGTGGTAAGCACTTTTGTTTATAAAAAAAAAAAGGTTAAAAGCCCATCTTTATAACAACTAGGGAATGTGTGACAAAAAAAAAAAAAACAACTAGGGAATGAGATTCAAATTTTCAACCTCATGAAAATGCTAATTGAATCTTAACAAGCTGAGTTATTCCATTAATAAGCACTTTAGCACTCGGAGACAAATTCTAAAAAACAGTATTCGGGAGGCCAAATTACTAGGCTTTTAGATTCAAATGTTTAACCTAATACAGATATAATGGCACACAATCATTGTATCTTCATTGGTATTTGGGTGTAGCTCGCTTATTTTCATGAGCGTCACCAATTTTTTGGGAATTTGCAGATTCTTTCCCTCTCAAATTCTATGCTCAGCCTCAGGTCATAGTTTCTGTATTTAGTTTCAGCCTTATAATGACAAATGTAGATGTTCCAACTTGTTAATTGGCTCATGGTTCAAAAACTAAACTATATTTTGATTTTCTTGTTTCCACAATCAAGTTGGTTACACTCGTGGATAAGGCTACCAATACCTTGTTAGGATGGTGTGAGAGCTCATAGCGCCATTAGTATTGATTTTGTACCATCCTAGTGAACGTGGAGTCTTAGCAATCTATTATAAATTATCCCGCAGTTGAGAGTAGCCAAATTGAAAAATATCACTCAGAATGTCAATGGTACTGGAATCTCCAAGCACAAAACCTATTCATTTATAAGGAAGACTACTTTGATCTTATTTAAAACACAAGTTCAATAAAATTTATATGATTTACTTGTTTTTTTTTTAAGTTTCATTAATAACATCTTGACGGATCATAAACTTCTTCCTAAAAACTGTTTCATCACAAAAATGAAAAATGGTTGGTAAGGCAACGCAAATTTTTATTATCTTGCAACATTTCGCTATAAGTTCTTTTTTTTTGTTTACATCAAAATTAAAATATATTGTTAAAACTATCCAAATTTCCCAGCCATTAATTCTCCAATTTTTTTTTTCCCTAGCCATCAATCACTGTTGGATCCAACTGCGTGCCACTATCTTTAAAATACTGTGCTGGCCACTTTGTTACAAGTTAACAAACTGAAAAATATAATTTTACCACACTCTTTATTTTTCCTATATTATAATTTTTTCATACTTTAATTGTTATATGTACTTTCTAAATTTTCTACAAATTCAATTCTTTTCTAGAAATTGCAGCATTTTTTCCGATACTGACACGAAGAATGCAAAGGCAGCCGTACAAATCAGATAATTGGCAAAGGGCAATGTCGGGAATACAAAATACAACTAACGAAGGTGTTTGGTATCGCCGCATGTTCCCTGTCCGATTCCTACTCCATCATCACTCAGCGGAGTCCTCGAGAAAAACAAAGTCTTACTTCGCTTTCGCCGTTGTGTTATTATAAGCAACCTAACCGTCACCTTTCCACCAAACCACTAACGGAGGTATAGTACTAGTAGTTTCTTTCTCTCTCTGCCATTTTTTCCTCGTAGAACACACCACCACCAACCGGAATCACACTCCCTCTCATTTCCTCCCGATCTCGCGATCAATTTTATCGAGGAAATGGCCTGTGCTAGCTTCGTAAAACTGAACGCACCGTCGTGGATCGGACAACAATCCTCCGCTCGGCGACCATCCCGATCCTCAACTCGCCGAGTCTCCTTCTCGATCCGCGCCACCGCTTACACCGACGAGCTCGTCCAAACCGCCGTTGGTTCTCTCCCTCTTAAATATTAAATTTGATTGCTTATCATTTGTAATCTGCGAGTACCTTTTTAATTGTTTATAATTGAGACAGATTTAATATTTATTTTGTCAATTTAATTTCTGATTTACAAATCTAATACTGTTACAATTGTGGTGTCACTATCTTAGTCATTTTCATTTGTTTCTGTTTGTCGTAGGTTGAATAGAAATGCTAGAAAAAGACAGAATTATGACATTACTTTGATCTCTTTTATCGGGGTTAACGCTTTTTTTCACTTTTGATTTTTGGTGTGGTTTAGAAATCGGTTGCATCACCTGGTCGTGGTATCCTTGCCATTGATGAATCGAACGCAACCTGCGGGAAGAGGTTGGCGTCTATTGGGTTGGACAACACCGAGACAAACAGACAAGCATACAGGCAGCTTCTGCTGACCACTCCTGGCCTCGGTGAATATATCTCCGGTGCCATCCTCTTCGAGGAGACACTCTACCAGTCCACAGCCGATGGGAAAAAGTTTGTCGACTGCTTGCGCGATGAGAATATCGTGCCTGGTATCAAAGTTGACAAGGTTTGTATTATTGAAACCTAAAAGAACATGATAATTGGCTATGGATTTTTAGTGTACTTATGTGTATGACGCCATTTTTGTTTTTAGGGTTTGGTTCCTCTGCCCGGGTCAAACAATGAGTCCTGGTGCCAAGGTTTGGATGGATTGGCTTCTAGGTCTGCTGAGTACTACAAACAAGGCGCTCGTTTTGCTAAGTGGTATGTCCTCTTCAGTTTTTGGCTACGTTCTGCCTTTGTTGATCCATTTCAGTTGTTTAGTTCACTTGTTTCCCGCTTGGACTGCTAGTTTACACCTGCTGTGTTACTTACGTGCCTCATTGCCTGATATATTCAGGAGGACAGTTGTCAGCATTCCTTGTGGTCCTTCTGCTTTGGCTGTCAAGGAAGCTGCATGGGGACTTGCACGTTATGCTTCCATTTCTCAGGTAATTTTGTGTTTTAGTATCTGTTTTCTCACTGATAATAATGGAACACCTCGGCATAGAGATGGATATATATTTTCGCTTTTTGGTCTTTTGTAGCATTCGTGGTCGATGGATTAGAAGCAAAATTCTGCTTAGGTGATGAATCAGTCTATATGGTTACTTTGTACAATGTGCTTATGATGTTCTCGTTTGTCTTTCCGGACACTCTGTTTGAAGTATTGAGGTCTCCAGGTTTTTTTGTCTGCATTTGACTAGCATATGCTTTTGCTTGTCTAGTGATAAGATATTTCCTCTTTTTTCTTGTGGAAATTGTTGAAGATACTGTCTCTTTTTCTTTCTTGTGGAAATCAAATAAAGCCCTTTTCTCTAAATGTTGCTGTTCATCGGGTAGTTTTCCTCGTTTGTACATTGGCATCAACATCTACATGGATTTTTCTTTATTGATGGTTAAAAATTATATGTAGGACAATGGTCTTGTGCCCATAGTTGAACCTGAGATTCTTCTCGATGGGGATCACTCAATTGAGAGGACACTTGCAGTAGCAGAAAAGGTGTGGGCTGAAGTCTTCTTCTACCTGGCACAAAACAATGTTGTGTTCGAGGGCATCCTACTGAAACCCAGCATGGTAACTCCAGGGGCTGAACACAAAGAGAAGGCTTCTCCAGAGACCATAGCCAAATATACACTCACAATGCTTAAGAGGAGAGTACCTCCTGCCGTTCCTGGAATCATGGTACCCTGTTTTTGTCTGGAATAGAGTGATAGATTGTTGTGGAGGCTTGACACTTTCTTCTTACAAATGCAAATGTTAGATGTTTATAGAGTAACTGATGCTTCTGGTAAAATATTATGGTTCCTTTTATTCGAACCATTTTTTTAACAATTTTTTTTAATTTAATTTTTTTTAACAATTTAATTCAATCACATTTGATCAAATGCTTGCAAGTGATTGTTACGGGATAATCTGTGAAATGAAAAAGTCATTGACATTTTGTCCTAATGACAGATTAATCTTGTTTTAAAGACAATACTTTTTATAACATATTTGTTTGGTTTCCCTATTGTGTACTTGATCTCTGATCGAGTTCATACTCCTTGATTTGAAATTCTTCCCTGTTAAATTTCTGACACTGATCTGCGTGAAACTTTGTGTTCACAGTTTTTGTCTGGTGGACAATCTGAAGTGGAAGCAACCCTCAACCTGAACGCAATGAACCAAAGCCCCAACCCATGGCATGTTTCATTCTCTTATGCACGTGCACTGCAGAACACCGTGCTTAAGACCTGGCAAGGACGCCCTGAGAATGTGGAAGCTGCACAAAGGTCACTTTTGATCCGAGCCAAGGCAAACTCCCTGGCTCAGCTTGGAAAGTACTCTGCTGAAGGTGAAAGTGAGGAAGCTAAGAAGGGAATGTTTGTCAAGGGCTACACCTACTGAGTGCTGATGTTCAAGGAAAGTGGTCTATCCGGCCTCGCCGAATGTGTACTTTGTATCGTCTCTCATTTCTTGTTCTGGTGTTAACCAATAGCCATGCATGAGTGATGCATGCCAAGAAATGTAGCATTAGATATGTGTTCGTTTTCTTTCTCTCCTTGTTAAGACTAGGCAGTTTGAATAATACCCGAGGAAGGAAAAGTGTTTTTTTGGGAATGTCATGGAAGAGTCAGATGTAGCAAATGCAGAACGCCATATGGATGCTTATTCTTACAAATTACGGTTGTTGAAGATCCTATGAAATTAGCTCTTTTTTGTTCTAATAATTGCATTGATGCCGCACCAATCATAGGCCTATATTGCAGGCTTGCAGCTTGATTGACTGATAATATCTATGCCATTCCAGTGGACAGGCCTATGTTACAAAGATTCCAGTACGAGCAACACTGTTCACTTTGTGGAGGATCCTTGGCTCGGATCATAAATTCAGATTGGTTCAAGTTCCAAAGATGATATTTACCCGTCATCTCTGCTTCAGAATCAGAGATGAACAACTGAATTTGAATTTGTACTTATCTCGGAACGGTACAAACTTGGTATAAACTTACACTATTGTTGGAGGGGAACAATTAGATTTTTGTGTTTTAGAAGATTTTCCAGCTAAATTTTTGTGACATACATTTATCATTTATCAAGGATTGATTCTGATTTATAAGCCCAAAAGGCCAAAGCTGCGGCCCCATTTTGCGATTTCAGACGCCGAGAAAGACAAAAACAATCTTGAAGATAGACAGAAGAGAAAAGTAGTTGGGCAGAAAAAACTGAAAGGATCCGCATAAAATCTCCCTCAGGCGCAAGCAGGGGCGTGGGTACACGCTCACGTACATACTCTCCAAGTGGCCGTTACTAACCTATACTACTAGTTGGGGTTCCGTTTTTTCTTTTTGTTTTACCATTTTTCTCAGTCAGCTAAAGCCAAAGCCTCTTGCTCTTCACCATCGGAGCAGCAACAACAACTGATCATCAATCAACCATCGTAATCTGTTACACTTCAATTTCTAGCTAGGAGAAACGTCGCCGTTTCATCCTCCGTATTGCATGCGCTCCTCTTCTCCCCTCGTCCTCCCCCCTCTCTCTCCGCCGCCTCCCTCCCTCCTCTCCTCCACCTCTTGAATCCCTAAAACCCTCACTCTCAATGAAGGACCGGCCGCCGCCGTCCTCCTACGGCTCCGTCTACGTCCCTCCCCACTGCCGCCTCCGCTCCGTCTTCGTCGCTCCCAGCCACAACAGCCCGTCCCCCGTCGCCGCTCCTTCAGCAACCGGCTCCAAACCTCGCGACACTCAAGCCGTGGTTCCACTAAACCCTAGACACCATCCTCCTCGTCCTTCTCCTTCTCCTCGCCCTCAAGAGCAACAGAAGTTCGTCTCTGCTTACGATGACGGCGTCCTCGAAGAAGGCTCCGATAGGGAAATGGAGCTTGCCTCGGCTGCTCAACACGTGAGTGGTGTGCATTTACCGGTTTTGTGTTTTGTTTTTTAAATTGAGTGGGTTTCTATTTTTACTGTTTTAATACTGTGGCTTTTTTATTGTCAGGGGGCTGCTTGGGATAACGTTGACGAGTGGAAGCGGAAACTGAACATGCTTTTGCGGGACAAGGGGAAGCAAGAGTTGGTTTCCAGGGAGAAGAAGGACAGGCGTGATTTTGACCGAATTGCAGCTCTTGCCGCCCAATTAGGCTTGTATAGGTATGGATACTATTTCTATTTATTGCTTAATGTGGTTTTCTCTCATTGTGTAATTCTTATCTGGATATCTTGTTTTCCTCTGCAGTCATTCCTATGGGAAAGCTGTTGTATTCAGTAAGGTTCCGTTGCCGAACTACAGATTTGACTTGGATGAGAAGCGTCCTCTTAGGGAGGTAGGGAAACGCTGTTTTTGGTTCAATTTAGAATCTAAACGATTTCTTTTTTCAACTCTGGCTTTCCTTTTGGTGGGAGAAAGTAGGGACTGCATCCTTTAACTGTTTAATGGTTTAAGTAGTTTTAAGCTATCTCAAGTTCTTGACACTTAAGTAAAAATTGTCTCCAGTTCTCGTGGCTGTTGTCATTTTGTAATTTTAGCGTTCTAGTGTTATCCGTCTAACTAAAGCTCTCAACAATTTGATAGGTAAGCTTACCCCTTGGTCTGATGAGAAGAGTCGAAACCTATCTCGGAGATTACCTCTTTCATAAGTCCAAGACCAAGAGAGACTTTCCTGCTACCTTCTCGAGATCAAGCAGTGGTAGTCTCTCTACTGACGATGGCCTCTTTGAGCAACCTGAGCCATTGGCTTCCAGTAATGCTGTCATTGAAAAAATTCTAAGCCGGAGAAGTATGCAGCTGCTTGATCAGCAAAAGGCTTGGCAGGTTCATCTTACTCTGATGGATATTGAACTATATTTCTTTCCCTGTCAAAGTTATTTGTTGATCAACTGGAGAAGAAGATAAAGTTATGTGGTTTGCATTTCACTGAATAAAAACGTTATGTAATTGTTAATCTGTCATAAAGCTTTCTTTGTTTATTGGATTTTTTTTTTTCTGGTGCTGTCATTTTGATGCAAAATTTTTGCTCAGTGTTATATATAATGATGTTAGTTATTGTAAATTCTTATTCCTTTCCTTTAGGAATCTCCAGAAGGCAAAAAAATGCTGGAATTTCGCAGAAGTCTTCCAGCTTACAGGCAGAAGGATGCAATACTGTCTGCCATTTCGCAAGACCAGGTTTGAAAAATCCAGTAACATTTTTCTTGTAATCTGTTGCTTGGTGGTGGGTTGCTGGGACATTTTTGCTGCAATGTTAGGTGAAATATAGGTGCTAGGCTGTAGTTGCAAGAAATGATTATTCGCGTATGAGAGTGCAAGCAGAGCTCCTGTAAAATTTAATTAAGCTCCTCCAAGCTCCTGAAAACATGCTGGAAGGCAATATGGATATTGAGTGGTTTTAATTGTGGCACTCTGATTTGTTGATATGGAAATTGAATAAGTTGTTTGTTGTTATGACTGTGCTAATTGATTGTGAGCTTTGGTTGTATTACTAAAATTCCATTTGCATCATGACTTTAAATCATTTCTGGAATTTTATATTCTACAGGTTGTTATAATATCTGGTGAAACTGGATGTGGCAAGACAACACAGATTCCTCAGTTTATATTAGAATCTGAAATAGAATCTTGCCGTGGAGCTCTTTGTAGTGTTATATGCACCCAGCCAAGAAGAATATCTGCCATCTCTGTTTCAGAAAGAGTTGCATCAGAGAGGGGTGAGAGCTTGGGTGAATCTGTGAGTTCCTGTTTCAAATTCTCGATTAATTGGCTGTATCGGTATCATGTATCATTTAAAATGTTATGAAGAAAGGTGAAGTGAATCTTTATGGTTCTTGGCTTCTTTTGAAGGTTGGATACAAAGTTCGGCTTGAGGGTGTGAGAGGAAAGGATACCCATCTTCTCTTCTGTACCACAGGCATATTGCTAAGGAGACTGCTAGTTGATAGAAATTTAAGGGGCATAACTCATGTTATTGTGGATGAGATTCATGAACGTGGAATGAACGAGGGTAATCTGCTACTTGTTTGAGGTTTAGTTTTTTGGGACTGTAAGTTTGATTTCTCATAGTGAATGCTTTATGCAGATTTTTTGCTTATTGTCCTTAAAGAACTGCTCCCTCGTCGGCCAGAACTCAAACTGATTCTCATGAGTGCAACCTTGGATGCTGAACTTTTTTCATCCTACTTTGGTGGAGCTCCAATTCTTCGTATACCTGTAAGTCTAATGACAATGCCGGTTGCTGTTCTCTATAGAGCATTTTTATATTGTTATAGGCAAATCTTTGAAGTTGTACATTTATTGACCTATGGTGTCGCTTGGCTCTGCTGATAACCTCCTAATTTCATTTGGCGGATCCCTTGAAATTTAGAGCACTTAGCAAACCACAAACTTTCAGCTCTGTTGTTTATTTCTTCCAAGGCGTAATAATCGTCCATGCTGCTTTTCTAGTTTTTTTTCTTGAAATAGAGAAATGTGACCAAGCTTGTCATTACTTCTTTGTATTTACTTGGCAAGAGTTGCTGTTCTCAGTCTTCCACCGAATGATTCACTATACTGGAAATGCAATGAATGAGAGCTGGAGGGGCTTTCAAGTTTGTCCAGTAAGGGGAAGAAAATGTACAAGCAAAATAACTTAAATTTTGTAAACTTATGCCAAGCAAATGCTGATTCTTGTAGTCTCTTGCTCGCTGGTGTGTGCTATGTACTTGCCATATCTCTCTCAATATTTATGCATCTTCTATCTGGGCTTTCTCGCTAGTTGAAGTTGCTTCGTTCAAAGCAGCCACCAGTATGGCGTGTAAATTATATACTGGATCCTTCAAATTCTATTTTTTTCTTTTGGATATAAAGTTCTGCAAGTTTTATTTGATGTTCGGCGGAACCTTTATCTGATTGCATAGATTGGAAGGCCTGCTTTAATGTCATGTCTCTCTCTTTTCTATTGTGTGTCCTAGGGTTTTACATACCCAGTACAAACGCTTTTTTTGGAAGATATTCTAGAGATGACGGGTTACAAGTTGACTCCATACAACCAAATTGATGATTACGGTCAGGAGAAGGCATGGAGAATGAACAAACAAGCTCCAAGAAAGAGAAAAAGCCAAATTGCTTCCGCTGTTGAGGTATGCAAATTCTATGACTGCAATACCTACGGTTTAATTCTCAGCTTTTCCTGATTTCACTTCTTATTTTGGGAATTCACCAATCAGGACGCACTCAGCGCGACCAATTTTAAAGAGTATGGTCCGCAAACTCAGGACTCTTTGTCATGTTGGAATCCTGATTGCCTTGGTTTTAATCTTATTGAACATCTTTTATGCCAAATATGTGAGAATGAGAGGCGGGGTGCTGTTCTAGTCTTCGTGACTGGATGGGATGACATAAGTGCCCTAAAGGATAAACTCCAAGCTCATCCTATATTAGGTGATCCTAGCCGAGTCTTGTTGCTCACATGCCATGGTTCTATGGCTAGCTCGGAGCAGGTAAGCTTGCTAGTTTGGTTCCTCATATATTCGATAATTTTTATTTCGCTAATGTGTCTTGGAGTTGACAGTTGCTTAGGATGCTGTCTTCATTTAAATTAGTACACTAGATGCTTCTTGGTTATTATTTTATAATCATGTTAACCAGTTGATGATTATGGTCAGGATAATTAATTTGATACTCCGATTCTAACGTTTCTTCAGTTTGATATTAGCTGATTGATATTTTTGCAGATTTGTACTTCATCTGCTGTGCTAGATTATAACTGGTTTTGCTGTGTGCAATTGCTTTAAACTAAGATACTCTTGCACATTTTGTTACAGTTATGTATATGCTTGAAAATTCTTGTTGTTTGTCGTTGTTATTATTTTGGTAATAATTTCCGCTGAGATTTTTCTGGATTGCTTGCAGAGGTTAATATTTGATAAAGCTGAGGAAGGCGTGAGGAAAATAGTGCTAGCAACTAATATTGCTGAGACAAGCATCACAATCAATGATGTTGTGTTTGTTCTTGACTGTGGCAAGGCGAAAGAGACTTCCTATGATGCATTAAATAACACTCCTTGTCTTCTCCCTTCCTGGATTTCCAAGGTTTCTGCTCAACAAGTAAGTTCTTCTAGTTGAAATGTTTTTGGCTGATTTTTTTTGCTTATGGTATTGATTCCCCATGAGTAATGTACTCACTATAGTTATAGTATCTCTCTACTTTGTTATCCACTTGCAAAATTATCTATGTTGTATCAACTCGTTGGACGCTAGTGCTTGGAGGCATACTTTTTGGCATTCTTAGGGCTAGTAATTACTCTTCTCAAAGTAAGAAATTTGCTGAATTTGAGCCGTTTGTGTTTAATCTGCTAGGCTGCACTTTGTTTAATGGTGATTAAAGGGGTGTTGTTTTGATAGTTGTACTAAGTTATGGCAAATTTTCAGACTCTGCTTGCATAACATCGTGGCTGTACATATATGCCTAGAAAAGAGGGAAAGTGTTGGAAAGTAATACAGTAATACAAACAGAAGATATGATACTCTCCCAAAGTAACCAGAAAATTTCGAAACCACCTTTTCTTTCTTTGCCCTATTGCATGGAATGTTTGGAGTTTTTGCCATAAGAAGTAATTATCAGTAGTACCAAGTAGTTCGGGAGATATATACGAGCACATATCAGGGGCCTGGATGCATTGAGGGTAGATTGGATAACTGGACTTTGATGATCACCTATGGTTGTTCCAATTATTTGGCACCATTTCTGGGCGCAGAGTGCAACTATTTATGGATCATTCTATGTTATGGCTTCTTCTGTGGGGATAGAAAAGTTTGTTGTTCCTGTTTGGTATTCCGCTTAAGGATCTTTTGGAGGATTTTCCATGTTTATATTCAACAGGATTGGGGTGTTTCTTGTTCGGTGCAAGGATCTCTACTTCTTGAGTGACATCACAAACCTGAACGTGGAATTGACATAATCACTTATTTTAGGGCATAAATCTGGCAAGCATTTTACTGCAACAGGCGTAATTTTTTGTCTAATGGGTTAAGTTTTTCAATTTTATCATCCTATTCGGTTGAGAATGTCAATGACGCCGTGTTGAGGGAAACCTTCTGTTCTTATTCTGGCTTGCATTATTTAAAGCTCAGGATACTGATGGTGTAAAGGCTTCTTAATGTTACAATTGACCAACTCTCATTTTCATCATCTTTTCGTCAGTTATTTGCAGCAGCCAGTTTGGAATCTTCTTTACCGAAGTGCTGTTTCTGTATTCCATATTGAATTCAGGTTTTTGTTATTTCCCACTTTCATTAATTATGTTTTGCTTGTTCCTATGGTACCTTGTATACGTAGAGAAGAGGCAGAGCTGGTCGTGTTCAACCAGGGGAGTGCTACCATCTCTACCCTAAATGTGTGTATGATGCTTTTGCCGAGTATCAATTACCAGAAATTCTGAGGACGCCATTGCAGTCACTTTGTCTGCAAATAAAAAGTTTGAAACTTGGAAGTATTTCTGAGTTTCTATCCAGCGCATTGCAGTCACCTGAATTATTAGCGGTAACTTCAACTTTCATTTTCTATTTCAATGTATAGTAACGCGGGCTACAGTCTGGATCAGAACTCAGAAATACATAGTATTCCTAGAATAAACTATTGTCTATGTTTTATCTTGACAAGTGGTTTTGCAATGCCCACTGCATTCGAAGCTTTTATGTGTTATGTTTTGTAGGTTCAGAATGCTATTGAATATTTACAAGTCATTGGGGCTTTGGACGAGAATGAGAATTTGACTGCTCTAGGTTGGTGTGGATTTTTCTATATTTGTTCATTTATTTTTTGTTAGTTTAATGTTTGTAATTTCTGCTAATGTAAGTGGGTTTCATTGAACAAATTTAGTCTCATTAGCTCTGCCTTCTGTTTGCAGGACGATATTTGACATTGCTTCCAATGGAGCCTAAACTTGGAAAGATGCTCATTTTGGGTGCTATCTTGAATTGCTTGGATCCTATATTGACTGTTGTTGCAGGCCTTAGTGTCAGAGATCCTTTCTTAACACCAATGGACAAGAAGGATGTAAGTTAGGTTCCAATCTTTTACTGGTAGATGAGATATCACATGTTCCTGGGCATTCCTTTTTCTGGTATTTGAATTCCTACCAAGTTCCATTTCCCACACTTGGTTTCGTTGGCTTATTTGGGTACTGCCTCTTGTCTACTTGTATAATCTTTTGCATGCTAGTAATTTTCTTCTCAGAAACAGAAGGTATATAACTGGAATTGCAGCAAAGAAATCATATATGAGCCCCATGATACATTGGACTAAAATGGGCAGATACAGGATTTAGTTGAATTACCTGCAAAACAAGTAACGGGTAGCAAATAGGTAATGGCCTTGAAGTAAAAAAGAAAGGATAGTCTTTGGATTAAGTGCATTTTTCCTTCGTAAGAAAGAGGTGACAAAGAGTTTAACAATATTTATGTGCAACCGAACAAGGTTGAAAGACAAATAATGCATGTAATTGTTACTTGATAAATGTTGGAATACAGGCATCATTTAGTGTCCCTTTTCACTGTTTATGCAGCTTGCAGATGCAGCTAAGTCTCAATTTTCGCGTGGTCAAAGTGATCACCTTGCCCTTATTCGGGCCTATGAGGGCTGGAAAGATGCGGAAAGAGATCTTACAGGATATGAGTACTGCTGGAAAAATTTTCTTTCAGCACAATCAATGAAGGCTATTGATTCCCTTCGGAAGGAGTTCCTCTTGTTGCTAAAAGATACTGATCTGGTTGATGGTAACATCACCACGTGCAACACATGGAGCCATGATGAGCACCTTATACGAGCAGTTATTTGCTATGGTCTCTATCCTGGAATCTGCTCTGTTGTGGTCAGTCATTTTTTAACATACACTTTAGCTTTCGTTCTTTCTTTTGACCCCCTTGAAGTTTTAAAATTTGATACAAAGTAATTCCTTTGAAGTTATATGGAATGCGTATCTCTTTTGCATTTTTTTGTTGGATGATAAGAAAGTGAAAGCTTTGGTTCTGCAATTTTCATCCATACTGACAAAATTGGAAATGCAGCACAATGGAAGGTCATTTTCATTGAAAACGATGGAGGATGGCATGGTGCTTCTTCATTCTGTAAGTCCTTGATGGTCATGCGCCTTGTTGAAGTATTTTTTTTTTTCGTAGAGAGATTATCGACATTATTGTCTCTTGAATTTGTAGAATTTGTTTTTTTTTCTCTGTTTTTCTTTACTCATTTTTTCTTCCTTTTTTTTTTTTTCTGTGAAGAACTCTGCCAATGCTCGGGAATCTAAAATTGCTTATCCATGGCTGATTTTCAATGAGAAGATAAAAGTTAACGCTGTTTTCCTCCGAGATTCAACAGCTGTTTCTGATTCAATGTTGCTTCTCTTTGGTGGAAGCGTCTCTAAAGGGGAAACTGTAAGTTTCTTTTCCCAAAGAATTTTATGCCTGTGCTTCTCTTTCCTATGCCTTAAGTGATGACCCGGTCAAGCCATATAATGTGCCTTGGCAGGAAGGGCACTTGAAGATGTTGGGGGGATATTTGGAATTCTTTATGAAACCTGCTGTAGCAGACATGTATCAGAGTTTAAGGAGAGAACTTGATGAGCTAATTCTGTTAAAAGTAAGTATACACATTGAAGGGCACGTGTGTGGCCTATATTCTTTTGCCTGTTTTCAGTACCTTTTCTTCTCCATCTAACTAGCTGCTTGTTGGATATCATCTTACTTGGATATGGTCTCTCTCTTCTTTTTGGTATAAAAGCCTTCAGCATTTTTTAATTTTAATCATTCATGGTGAATATTGGCAGTTGCTCAATCCTAGAATGGATGTACACTTGCATCATGAACTCCTATCTGCAGTTCGGATACTGTTATCAGAGGATAAAGGTGATGGCAGATTTGTGTTTGGCCATCAGGTCCTTAAGTCTTCAAAGCCGTCAGTTATGCCTAAACCAACCTTGATTTCGAGGACTGAGAGTGGACCTGGCGGCGATAATTCTAAAAGTCAGCTCCAAACATTGGTCACCAGGGCAGGATATGCTGCACCATCTTACAAGACAAAGCAATTGCAGAATGGGCATTTTCAAGCCACTGTGGAGTTCAACGGGATGCAGATTATGGGGCAACCTTGCAACAATAAAAAGAGTGCGGAAAAGGATGCGGCAGCTGAGGCACTGCAATGGCTGATGGGCGGGACCCAGACAGGCCGAGAATACATTAATCACATGTCAATGTTGCTTAAAAAGAGCAAGAAGGATCATCACTAAACTGCCATTTGTGAAGCTCTGGAAACAGAAGGCATTTTTGAAAAGTAGCAAGCAACATATTTGTTGTTTGGGATTTTGCCTGAACACACTAGAAGAAAGGTTTTGTTACCCTGAGGGTCCAGCACCCCTCTGTCTTAATGGGCAAAAACCGGCCGAATTGAAATTTTCAACATCAGGGAACCTAACCTTATCCTGCTGTATGGATAGGCCTCCGGCCGTTGGACCGATATTAGCACTAATGTTCTGAGCCCTAGCTGGTATGTTGTAGCTGATTTATAATTTTGGATTACCAGCAGTGTACATGAGTTAAGCGCCTTGGTTAAAGTTGAGGGACTTGTATGGTTAGGTGTTATGCATATAGTGGTTTTGCTCTTTGGAATCTGCATGGTGACCGGCAGTGTGCAACGTTTTGGGGTAAAGATCAAGATCAACTGCAAATGGCTGCACCATGTCAATGGTGGTTGTACAGGAATAGAAGAAAGTCTCGTACATGCCAATTGATTTGTGTATTGCTTCAGTGCTGGAGCGTGTATATTATAATAGGTCATGAGATTTGATGCTTCACTGTATTCAACTCTCGTTGTGAGAGGCCATTGTATATCATCGAAAAAATGAAATCATTTGTTGGCTGGCTTATTGGTGAAAAATTGAGCAGGTTTTGGCTTCACTAGTTCTTGTTTTGTATCAGGTTTATTGTATGGTATTGCGACTACTTGGTTCGACTGCTCCTAGTCCTACCTTTGTTATCTAAAAGATTATCCTAAATACTGGAGTTTGAACTCCAGTAAGTTCGATGTCTTGATCGCTAATCATATTGGATATACACTCGTATTCGCATACATGAATGAAATCATGGACCGTTCTATCAAAAAGAAGAAAAAAAATCATGGGCCTGCTTGTGATTCTTGTGGTCAGGAAGCTAGTTAGGCAAGAGAAACAAAAGCGATTAGGCGATTAAGAAAACTAGAAAAAGGAAGCAACATTCATTGGTCACTATCTCATCATCTCTACGTCTGTTATGGATATGTTTTTGTGCAACTCAAGATAGTGATGATATCCACGATAATGCATATGATAGGACGCAATTTTTTGGCAGCTTGCTTGATTTCTGGCTTTACACACTACAGTTCCCAATTCATCTAGACGTTGCTAAACTAGGCTTCTTCAAATGGAGCGGAGTAAAAAATGCAAAAATCTGCATGCGGTTTGCCCTCTTGTTAGCTTGGCTTGCAAATCTTGGACTCGTAGAATCTTCACAAATCTGAGCGGGGCTCTGTATACGCAAGTGCAATTCTTTTCAACGAATAGAGACAGATACAGTGGACTTCTTGCATGTGACTGTTAACTATTATATTATATGGAGCTACATATTATATGGAGGTGAAAACAATTGAGGATCTGCGATCATATATGGACAGACAATTTCTTTTGCCTTAGGTTAGCAGAGTCTGAAATTAAGAATGGTTAACCCTGCAACCGGGCAACAAAAAGACGACCTACGTTAAATTTCTATTTTGGAAAAAAATGGACTGTTTAAAATAAGCCTCAGATTGCATCATCAATCAATCTTCTTCACTTCCATTAGTTTTTCGTGGGATGTACTGAAAGTTACTACTACAAAATAAATTTGTGGTCATCCTCGAAATGCGACATTGATTTTGCTGTCGGGGGTAGGGCAAGTTGATTAGGTATAAATAATTTTGAAAGGAGAGGAATCTGACCATGAGACAGGCTGGGTAAGGTTTGGTCCTCCATGTCAAGATTCCTTGAATGGGAGAAAAAATTTGTTACTAAATTAAACTGACCCCCCTGTTTGATTATTAGACAGAAAAAAAATTGGAAGTCAGCAAGCTGGATGCAAAACTATGTTATTTGTCTGGAATTTTTATCATCCTCCAATTGTACTTTGGTTAGGCAAAAGTGTCCTACTGAATCCCCCCCAATCTGACCTTACAACATGTGACGATGTGTCGTTACGCTGTATCTTTGCCGGGGTGTCAGTATTTTCCTTTAGCCAATTAGAGTGTTTAAGAACCCACAAAGACTTTAAATGCACACCAGTTCTTTCTTTCTTTCTTTCTCTCCCTACTACTGAAGTCGACATCCATGGCGTTTCCCTTGCGTTCCAATTCGTGTGGATCATTTGCATTTGTTAAAAAAAGGTCCAGGGACCTGCTGCTTTGTTGGGCCATAGCTCTGTTTATTAGTTTATTTTTGGATCACAGGTTTTGTGGAAATGAAATGAAATCCCACCACAATTTGATAGGCCGGAAAAAGCGTTGGGGTCATGTCTCCTACAAACTTTTAAATTACAAGGCAAGTGGGGAAGTTGACTAGTGTAGATGCATAATCTGGTCTGTTCCCTTGAAAGAACATGATGTTGAAATGAACTTACCCATAAACAAATCACGTGAAAACAAACATAGACAAATCATAAATACTTTTTAGTTTCTTGGGCTCCATTACTATCATTCAAGTTTCAAGTTTAAACTATCACTACCCGTTGTTACTTGGATTTGTTAAGCAACTTTAGTGGTCCTTAAATAAGACTTTGAGCTCCATCCTATAACTTTCAATAATCCATTCCAGAGTGTTGAATTTTTTATTAATAGATCTTATATCTTATGCTGACTCATCTTTGAGATACATCAACTTAAAATTAACAAACTTTGGCTTAGTTGATTAGGGTTTAATTTTCACGAATTTCATTGACCCGAGCAATCTATAAATACCAATATGTAAACGCTATTGTAACATGCGGCCCTCTTTATATATATAATGCAAAGAAACTTCGCGTCGCTGCGAGCAGGAGATTTCACGTCAGGACTCTCCTCCACCGCCCAAGGAAAAGGAATAGACCTCTCTCTTGTCGCATCATAAATTCATGGCGTTACCTGTTAGTATTTTTTTTTTTTGGTCGAGGCATTACTTGTTTGTTAGTAGTAGAGGAATATATATGTATGACCCTATTAATTGGTTATGGTGGAGCCCCGTCCATAATTACACCTACCGTTTGATTGCAAAATCAACTCTGGAATCAGAGTTTTATTCCCCCAGCTGGATTATTAATTATTCAGCCAACAAAAAATTGCTTTCTCTTTTTCTCTCTATTTCCGTTTCCTTCATTTATTCAGGCGGGTCCGTTGAAGCCATAAGCACCCAACAACTGCTGGTACTGTTCCCCTTGATATAGAAGAGACACTGTACATTCTAATGGGAATGTGGATTTTTGGGCAATCATAATATCATATGCCCCCTTTTGCAAGTTGAGGATGCCTCTGTGACGAAGTAAATAAATACTACATAAATAAACAGACATTAATTGAGGATGAATCCATCATGGTCAACTGATTTTGTCTGCATGTCTGTGTTTTTGTTTCCCATTCTCATTTTTTCTGTGCTCGGGGGTCACTTAGGAGTGGCGGTTTGTTGTCTCCATTGAATTTAGATTGGCCTATTATAGATAAATATATACGTAGAAAAGATTGACAGAAAATTTACTATTTTTTTTTCTCTGTTTAATATTGTCGATTCTATTCAGATTTCTTCTGCATGTGATCTCATAGTTGGCAGAGCATGATTTTATTATTTGGAGGAAAAAATCTATCGAGTCCAATCATATCCCACAAAAAAATTGATACTCTCATCTTATAAGCTATAGATTGCAAGAACTTAAATGTCACTAAATGTGAACTTAAGTAATCACTTTAAATATGGAATTAAACTTATAGTTAGTGGAAGAGAGAGAAGCGTTACTTTGACCGAGTGTTTTCTAACTCCCATTTTTTTGTTTCAACTAATTTGTTGTTTAACACACAAAAAATACTCCATTCATGACAAATTTTCATAGCTAATTAAAAGACTAATTGAGAGTGTTTCAAGACTGTTCGAAATAATGGGATCGTACATATGAAAGGCTTGTACCAAGCTGCGTGTTGGTTTAATTGCTGTCCACCCATGGTCATAATTAGAGAGTCATTAACTTCCCTTTTTGTTTTATTTTGTTAGTAGTATAAGGTTGGAGCATTTTTGCAACTTTTGTTTTCCCCCAGAAAATTGATGTTTCTGCTCTGTCCCTCGCCCCATCCTTTTCGAGTTGTCCCTTTAAAACCCTTTTGACATCGTACTATCATCTCTCAAACACTGCAGATTTCAGTGAGTGTTAAAAACAGCACTTTCACCTTACTGGTACACCCAGTAGTATTAATTAATGGTGCCACCGTAAGTCCACAGCATTTTAGTGTTTTATAATGTGAATTCATCACCAAAAAAATGTTGGGTATAAGAGTGCTTGCTTGTTCTATACAATGTTTCTTGGTTATGTCATTAATTTCGGGGTTCATCGGTTATGTATTAATACATTTTAAAGAATTCCAAATATTATCATTAATTGTAAATTAATTATTTGAAGAGAAAAATAAAACAGTGAATACTATTTATATTGTTTAGGGCAATCGTGAATGCTATAATTCACCTTGTATTTAATTACATGCGTGAAATTTTGGAGATAAAGTTCAAAACAGTTTTTTTTTTTTGAGTATTTGGCCTATGTACATTCTTCCCTGATTACGTATACGTCTTACAAGTTGTAGTTTGAATATGCCTTGAGAACCAATTCTACTCTATCGTGGAGCACTATAGAGTAAAGAAGAAAATGAAAGAGAAGAGACAAGGAAAAATTGATATGACATCAACAGCTTATCTTATCATGTAGGAGGACAATGATTTTAGTGAATAATGCACCTTTCTCAAACAATAAATACATACATATGGAGCTTGGAGAAATTGATGGTGATTTTAACATTTAGTATTTCCCGTGCCAACATGAAGAAACCATTTTCGATCACAGCTTCAAGTACTGTGGAAATAATACACCTACAGTATGTGATTATATTATATCACATCTTACTTTATAGACAGAATAATTCCATTCCCTAAAATATAAAAGATGCTTATTCCCTTGTTAGTGTAGGTTTCATCAAACCACGTCATATTTGATAGGAATTAAAAAGAAAAAAAAAACATCAAACCACATACACGAGACACTGAGTTGGAAGCAACTTATTATTTCCTCCATCCATAAATATGGTCTGGCATTGTAGGGCACATAATGAAATATCCGTCTTAATGGACACCTTTATCTGCCCAATTATACTCTTGGGTATTAAATGAATTTTAGTCTTTCTGGGTCGAAGCCCTGGTCCTGTCCTGGATGAAGACCTTGTAGGTAGGTGTATTGGTCAAAAGAATCTTCTGCCATCATTATTATGATATGGGATATCATTGTTACTACTCAAAAGCTTATGGTAGGAGTACTATTTATCTAGTTAGTACTTGTACTATTATTTAATTAATTATGGATCTTTTATATAATTAATTATGACTCTATAATGAGCTTTGGCCATGTATGTGTTAGTAGCAGTACACTTCACTTTCACTTGGACACTGGGTAGTTTAAAAGCATATATGGCTTTACCGGAACAGCTTTAGTCTCTCAAGTAGTATCCACGCGTGATTACTTAATAAGGTCAAAAAGAAGGAATTGATTACATAGAGATTGTGATTGCTATGGTTAGATTGCTCTCATGATTAGGGGAAAAAAGAGAGGATATCCTATTATTCCTGATGCCTGTGTCAAGGTTTTAGACTCGTCGTGTAAAAAAAGTTATCAGCCTGTGACTTTTCTTTGCCGTCATTCTTTTTCTTATTTCTTAAAGTAAACCTTTATGTTCTTGTTGTTAATGTATTACACAAACAAATATGGATTCTTTTTTTTTTTTGTCGAAACAAATATGGATTCTTACTTATATAGAAGGATTGACAAGAGATAGTAATACTTATCAATTACATAAATGTTGGTTTGCAAGTTGTATTGGCAAATTCGGTAGGACGTATTTTTATTCTCTGAGGTGTGAGTGTTTGTCTCGTGGAGATGATTGCTCTAAACAGAAGAAAGTAGGAATAAAAAGAAGAAGAGAAAGAAGAAGCAAGCACAAAATACACACTGATTGAAGTATCAAGTGATGGATGGATGGAAAAGCATTAAAATTTTCCTGTCTTATTTTTAAAGTTGTGTTATACTACTACCATAAATATAAGTGCGAGACTTATGATGATTCTACAAATCATCACCCATCATTAGGTGGTTGCCAGCAATGAAATGCAAAGCTAACACCTAATATATTGAGGCCCCAAAAGAAAAGAAAAAAAATCGTTTGCGAATCAAGGAGCATTTCTAAATTTCATTATGAGACTTGGATGGAATGGTTGTCAAAAAGAATTGTGCACAACATTAGTTTGGATTTGGATATATGTTTAGCCAAAGCAGAATACGGTAGGGAAAAAAAGAGAGGAGAGAAAGCACACAAGAAGGTCTTACCTCCATTTTATTTTTAACCTTCTACTTCCAGATTTAACACAAGCACACAATCAGCAGTACAGTCTGTACACACAACATACGGGAGGGAAGGCCAACACATTACACCCCACAAAACAAGACAAAAACTAAACCTCCCCAACCCACCTCTCTCTCTCTCTCTCTCTCCTTATCTAAACAATCACCAAATCAAAAATAAACAAAAAATAAAAAACACCTCTCCAAATCAAAATCTCCCTTTGACCGTCCTCCCCTTCCTCTCTCTCCCTCTCTCTCTCTCTCTCTTCGCTTAAATACACAAACACCGCCACCCAAATGTAACGCCTCATTTCGGTTCTCCACCAAAACACATAAATAAAACCCCACTCTCCCTTTTCTTCTTCTTCTTCTTCTACTGCTTCCTTCTCGATAAGCTCTCTTTCTTCTTTTTGTTGTTGCTTTTTTAAAATCTTTTTCCTATTCGAGGGTTTTGGGTCTGATCGGACGGCCACGATCTCCTCGTTTCTGCTCCACAATCTTACGGCCAGGGTTCCTTTGTCACCCCCGTTGCTTCGCTTCGCTTACGTAAGTCAGTTCCCTTCCACCAAATAAAAAAGCACACATATATATATAATCAATCATAAATAAATAAACCCAAAAAAAAAGTTTGACAAGACCACCTTTTCTTTTATTTCTGTTACCTTCTGTATCCTCCCTTTCCTTTCCTCCTCTTTCTCTCTACACAACTACTTGACTATACTATAAGCCTTACATTTTCAACGGGAAAAAGAAAAAGATACCCTCTTTCCTTCTCACTCCATATCCGTTTTGTTCTCAAGCTTTCTTAGACATATACATACTCTCTCTTGCGTGCGTGTGTATGTGTGTTTTTGCTTGTCTCCCTCGGTTTCTCTGAATCTGCCGGTACAAGTTCCCCGACCGTAACTGTAAGTTAACTTATGCTGTCTTTATTTTGATCGATTTGGTTAGCTTTGTCTGCCCAAATCTTGTTCTTTATCACTTACAAGCAACTCTTGCTTCTGTTTGATGGGGGGTTTTCGAGTCTTTTTTTTATTACATGCAGTGATTCAATTTCGATTCATTTTATGTTTAAGAATTTTAAATTTCTGTTTGAAGAAAAATATTGGCAACCCAAACAGTTGGGTACTACGATTCTGGGTTTGGCTTTTTTCTTTTTGTTTTGGGTTTAAGATATGTGTTTTAAACACTGGTTAATTACTATATTGATTGGTGTATTTTTAATTTTTTTTTGGAAAAGTCTTCAACTTGGATTTTTATAAAAGCTTTTTCTTTATCTCTCTGTCTCCAGAAAAAGTAATGCTTTTATTGGATTCTATGCTGTTGTTCACTGTGACAGCGACATGATCTAGAACTTTTCTTTCTTTCTTTTTTTTCACCCTCCCCATCCCTGCTTTTATTTATGAGGTGAAAAACGTTTAAGAGGTTCAGTTTACCTTTTTTTTTTCTCCTGCCAGTTTGTGTATGAGCTTCTTATATATGGATTTGACTGGGAAATTTTGGAAATTTATATATAATCGAGCTTCTACTGCTGGGTATATCATTGGATTCATTCTCCCAAAACTTTTATGTTTTATAGCTGGACAAAAATTGAGCTTTGAATGACTAATGTGTGTTTCGTCCCCAATTTTTTGTTTTTTCGACATTTCTGTATGACTTATATGCTTAGAAGGAAATATTATGCAAGAACTTAAACCTCTTTAAATAATATGCATACTGTTAATATAGTTGGTGGAGTCTACGAGTGGCACCAGGCTTGTGCAATTGGTTATAGAACGTATAAATGGCATTTCTTTGATCTAAAGGTGTAAGGAAATGAGTTGCTATCCATATAGAATGCTGCTTCATATCAGCATCCGTTGTGGGACAATCTGTAGGTTCCATCAATTGTACGTAGTGTGAGGTGGTTGTTTCTACGGCTTGCTGCATTTATTACACTGTTTCTGAGATCAAGTACCTTATTCCATGTAATGTTTTATGCTTCTTGAGTGAATTATGTAGGTCACATATTCGCGTTGGCATTGGAATTGAATGCCAAACTCATTTGCATTGAAAGCATTTGAAGGGACAAAATCATCATCCCATCGAAAGTAAACTGAGGAATGAAATGAAAATTGGGGTGATGACAATAAACATCTGGTGATCAGCTGTATGTAAAGGTTAACTGAAATGATGGTGTATCTATGCTTACCAAAAATTTTTGTTGCGAAATAACCAGCTTGCCCTTAATGAAGAAGTGCTGACAACAATATGCTGATACCACTTATAACAAGAAGTCTGTGGTGATAGCATTCCCCATTTATTGAGAACCACTTACAAAGCTGGTTTTCACGATTGACAAGTAGAAGTTATTACTTCTCATTTATGTGGGATATTATAAACAGAGAATGCTATCCAATTTTTTGTTGTTTACAGTGCCTGCTGTATGTCTTCCTTCTGCGGGGATTGTTTTTATTATATCTTTTTGCTTGGTTTTTCCACTTGTTTTCTGGATGATTATTTTCTGTGTTTCTTTCTTGGGTAATAATTGCCGATCTGAATTTTTTTCCTGGTGGTAGTATTCATTTATCTTTGTAATTTGCAGCCAGCAAGTTGCTCTGCTTAAACAAGGAGGACTATGGAGCAGAATGGACATAAAAGAATGAGAAAAAAGGATCATGCTCAGCAAAATGGCGATTTGGTGTTAGCAAGTGTTGGTGATGTAGATCCATGGACTGCATGGGCATACAAGCCTCGTACTATTTCATTGTTACTTGTTGGTGCCTGCTTTCTCATGTGAGTGACTGAGTTCACCCACTCAAGTAGTCCCTCTATAAGTGTTTTATAAATAGGGGTCCAAGCCATATCTGTATTGTTCAAAGGGTGACCTGGGAATGAATGCTTGTACATCCGAAGAATGATCTGTCTTTTGGAGCTGTCAACCTTTTCATAAAGAATACTGCTGGGTGTCAAAATTATATTACTAGTTGGTTGAATCATCCTGTAATAAGTTTTTTTTTTTCTAATTAATACCACTTTTTAACAGCTGGGCCAGTGGAGCTCTTGATCCTCAATCCGAAACATCTGTTGATGTTGTCACATCCGTGAAAAGGTTTGTGTTTATCAATCTGGTGAATTTGGTCAGTAATGGTTTTTGTTTCTAGACTTTGTTGAATAATCTTCATTGTTTCATTTTGTTTTTTTCATGTAGGGGTATATGGGCAATGATTGCAGTTTTTCTTGCTTATTGCTTGCTGCAGGCACCTTCCACGTAAGTATGGATGTAGTTAAGAACAATAATTAGTATACTGCATTTTCTTGCCGTTAAAATTGCAAATTTGGGTTATTCACTCTTTCCTATTGAGATGTTTTTCATCACTCCAGATGTGGCTGTCCAGTTTACTTTCTTGGCTGTTGTGGACTTATCTACTTTGACCACTAGTTCATACTTCCAAATTCGCTGATACTTGATTGGTTTCTAATATGAGTGTGGAATGCAAATCTGAAGAGGTTTCTAATATGATGGAATTGTGAGATAATGGATTGCGATTTGCCTTGAATGGGAATTTTAAAGATACTGTCATCGTTTCTGCATGGCACTTAATTTTGTGGTTGTTTGAGTTTAGATTGAATTTAATTGTCCCAGCACTGATACAAATTAACTTTGTCTTACAGAGTCCTAATCAGGCCCCATCCTGCACTTTGGCGGTTAGTTCATGGAATGGCTGTCATTTACCTTGTTGCCCTTACATTTTTGCTCTTCCAGGTTTGCTTTGCTCTTTAGTGGTCTGTTTAGTTACTGGTGTTGTGCTGTTATTTTCCTTTTATTTCTGTTTAGTTTTTCTTGAAGCATTCTGTCCTCTGGTATCTATCTCCAAGAGGCATTTTCTTGCTAGATATAGATGTTATGGACATTTGCTTGTGTTTGCTAATGCATTTGCACACATAAGTTATTATGCTAAAGTTTTCCATTGAAAGGTCAATTCATTTTTCTATGTGTTTGTTCTTTGTTGGTTGCCGTTTAGGTGTGATAGTTTGAATCTCAATTTAGTTTTATAAAATCTTTTTCAGAAGCGTGATGATGCACGGCAGTTCATGAAGTTCCTCCATCCTGACTTGGGAATTGGTAAGGCTTTTCAGCATGAAGAGTAGTTGCAGGACTAGTCTGCTGGCATGCATGTTGAACATGACTGGTGGCAAACATCTCATTCTTATGTAGGCTGTGGTTTGATTGCATACTTAAGCTGTTCTAACAGTTTGCTCTTTATTGTGCAGAACTTCCTGAAAGATCATATGGTGCTGATTGCCGCATTTATGTTCCTGAAAATCCTACAAGCAGGTTTAAGAATGTTTACGTATGGATCTTCTGTAACAACCTGTCCCTCATCTCTTTCTCTCGATGTTTGCTCTCTTTCGCACTTATCATTACTTTATCCAGGAGTGAAGATTTCTTACTTGCCTACTTATTTGCAATTGTAGGACACCCTTTTTGATGAATTTGTTCTTGCTCATATCTTTGGATGGTGGGGGAAGGCTATATTAATTCGTAATCAGCCACTTCTCTGGGTATTATCAGTTGGATTTGAATTTATGGAGGTTAGCTAATATCTGTCATTTTGTTTATTCCCTGTGCTTAGTTATTAGTTCTTTGTATGCTCTTAAAGCATGTGCTGTGTAATATCAAGTCATTTCTGTTGCCGCATCTGAATTTAGTGTTGGTGTTTCAGTTTACATTTCGCCATATGCTACCAAACTTCAACGAGTGCTGGTGGGATAGTATCATTCTTGATATTTTGATATGCAATTGGTTTGGTGAGTCTTCTTCCATGACCTCTCCTACTCTTTGTTGTTCTATTTGAGTTTGTCAGACTCAAAAATTTAGCTTTATTTTTCTTGGTATGCAAGTTATTGGACAGTTTTATCTTACATGAAGCACGGCTACTGCATTTTATTCTCCATTTGTCTGAGTGAAGGACAGCATAATTGTTGTGAAGCGCATTCTGAAATAAACATGTGTGTCCAAACTTTGGAGTGGAATTGTGGACTTTGAATTCTCTGCTGTAATTTGAAGCCCATTGTTATCAGAGTGGTAGCAACTTCTTTCTGTCTAAAGTTTTTCCTTCTACCAGTCTTTGACTCTCTACTTCTTTTTCATTCCCTTTTGCTGAAGTTCTTATCAATGTTCTGCAAGCTCAACTTTCCTTATTCTAGTATCTTTCACTCTGAGTGCACTATCAATGTTCTGTAAGCTCAACAATCTTTGTTCTAGTATTTTCTAGTCTGAGTACACACTGTTAGCTAGTCCCATTATCAGAGGGTTGATGTAGGTGTACGTTTAGTTGGTGCCCTAGGGGGTGAGAATAGGTTGCACTCATTCGGCTTCTTTTGCTGTATATTCCTACAATTCGTAACCCGATTTTCAGTGGTGGATGGGGTGCTGCGTAATAGATGTTATTTTTGTATTAGTCTTCAGATTTTGATTTTGTGGATGCCATCACCAAGCAACTAATGAAGCCTTTTCTGCTGGTTTCAATTTGCAGGTATCTGGGCTGGAATGCATACAGTTAGGTACTTTGATGGGAAAACCTATGAGTGGGTTGGTATAAGCCGCCAGCCCAATATTCTGGGCAAGGTATGTTTTTATGTTTATTTGTTTCTTTGATTTCCCACTTTGACAGTTTGGAAAAGGTTGCCTGAATCTGTGCAACGGTGAATTATTCTTTTGACAGGTCAAGCGAACACTGGGACAATTTACACCAGCACAGTGGGACAAAGATGAATGGCATCCCTTGCTTGGTCCATGGCGATTTATCCAAGTTCTTAGTCTTTGTATCATCTTCTTAACAGTAGAACTTAACACATTCTTCCTCAAGTTTTGTCTCTGGGTTCCTCCCCGAAACCCTGTTATAATTTATAGGTTGATCTTGTGGTGGCTTATTGCTATACCGACAATACGAGAGTACAATTCTTATCTCCAAGACCGGTACCACCTCTGCCTCTGTCCCTATCTCCCTCCTTTCAAAGTTTGTTTGGGTGATTCCATCGACTGACCAACTAAATTGACTTGGCTTCATTTATTCCTGTCACTTTCCCCCAGAAAACCAGTGAAAAAGGTGGGCGCTTTCTGTTGGCTTTCCCTTGCCATTTGCATTGTTGAGCTTCTCATTTGCATCAAGTTTGGTCATGGTATGTTCTTTATCATCCCGGCCTATTGCGGTTCAAGATTAGCGCAGTAATGATGACTAACTTCTTGGTATTTTGCCAGGTTTATATCCCAATCCCATGCCAACATGGTTGGTTACATTCTGGGCATCTGTTGGTGTTGCTCTTTTAACATTCCTGATTGTTTGGTCATGGCAACTACATCGAAGTTTGGCGAGAAAGAGACAATGATTTTGTTAGTGCAATAGATAATTCTTTGATTCCTTAGCTTTTTGGGTATCCGCCATGTAAATACCCTATCACTTATAGGATTGTAAATGCTTGATATCTAGGTGAGTGGATCACAGTTTCACAGTTAGATGTTATTCAATTCTTTCTCTAAGGGTAGTTGCAAGTGCTTCCACAGTGAGTTCAAGAATGGCAAATTTGCCTGTATTAGGACCGTGGTAAAATCTTCCTCAATTATCCAAGTATGAAGCCATTTTTATCATCCTGGTTCTGTGCTTATAGCTGTTTAATTTCTGTGCCATTGTCGGTTCTGGGATGGAGTCATTTCTTCTCTCCACTCAATGTTTGTGCGTACAACATCAGTGATGTTACTTCATTATTTACGGTGCGCTTGTTCTATGAAAAGCATGGAAGCCGGTCTTTCTATGCAGGCGTTAGCCTGATCATCTGGGCACAATGTGAGAGCCAACTGCCGTCTCAATTAATTTATTCAGAATGTTCCCTATTCGTAGACATGTTTTAGGGCCAATGATCTACTATTATTCTGCCATATGTTCGGTTTATGCCTTGTGTAAAATTTGGGATCCTTTTTCTCTGATAGATTTCTTAACTCCATAGCTAGAGCTTACATATCTTCAACTAAAAAGTCTAAAAAAGGACCATTAGAAAGGTTAATATAAGGTGAGGAAAATATGTACGTTATGAGGTTTAGAAAAATGGGTACATTTCTGACAATGGAAAAAAGAAAAATTACAGTGACAATCATTTATTGATAAATGTAATTTGTACAGAACTTATTGTTTGGTTGTGTCAGCAATAGCCTCTATAACCAAAACACTGTTATTGCTAAAGATAATTTGTTTGGATACTTACAAGAACACCTGGGACTATAACCTTTTTAATGATCTTTACAACAGAGCCGAGAGGCATTTCTGATAATCAACAAACCACAGTCATCAATTATTTGAACCAAAACATCCTTCACAGTGTTTTCTTTTTTCTTTGTATTCTGGTCACCTTCCAGGACCTTGTAGTCATTCCAGAGCCACCTTTATCAGGATCTTGATTCTGCTCCCTTTAAAGCTGGACTAGGAATGGCGAGAAAAATTGGAGACACAGAGCAAAATTAACTGTTCCCAGTCACTTATGGCAGAGCTTGCCTTTTGGATTGATAGTCTCATTGAAGTTCCAACGAACAGCTAGCTTAATCCATATACTTGGGAATCACATTTTGGTGGGTACTAAGCAGAAAATGGCTTAGTAGGCAGCCTTTTCTTCCATGTAGTCTTTCCCCTTACGATCTCTTCATCTTGGGTTTCTCCTTTTGCTTGAAGAAGATGTGTAAATCTTGCTGGAGCATTGTTAAGAGATCCCAGAAGTCCATTACCCTCCATGATTTCTGATGCAAAAGATAATCCATTCAGTATACTTATCTCACTATGTTGGCCCATAGAACTGTTAAGGATTCCATCTTCATCGGGTTCGCAAAGTGACTGAACTACATCTGAACTTCCACATTCTTTCCTGTATTCTAATATGATACCAGACAGCTGATGGGACTCCAGAAACTGGTCAGGAATACTCTGCAGGAGAAAAGAGAAAATATGTCAAGTTGGTGCACATCACAAGATGATAGGAGAGATTGGTAATGATGTAGTTGTTCATGTCTTACCTCCATCATCCATTTAACATACTTCACATTGTTCACATGGTTGTTCATGTCCATATCAGTTCTTTTAGGCTACAAAATAGAATGAAAAAAATGTTAGTACATGCTGCTTCATGTGCACCTTTGACGTTTTGCATTTTAATGTGCACCTTCAAGTTGGAGATCGCATATCTTGCTTTGCTGTCCAGCTTGGCAATCTTCTCTGGGACAAATTCTTGGATTGCTCGTTTTTCCTTGAACCAGGGTGAGATCTCAGCCCTGACTTCTTCTGGCATCTTTGAGAGACGCCTTGTCTTCTCGTTCATCATGACCCAAGTGCTGTTAGTATTTGATGTTTAAAAGGTTAGTACTGTTAAAAGAACTTTGAAGAAAGAAGGAAAGATACAGGACAATATAGGAGAAAAACATGTATAATACCTTGTTGCTCGTGCAAAAACATGGCCTGTGGCTTGGCTTCGGATTAGCCAGTCTCTTCTCATTCCATTCTTCCCTGATGCTCCAACCCATGTGTCGATCTCCACTATCTCTCCCCTGCAAATAGCCGGCCAGTTAACCTATTAATTTTATTACAACCAATGGAACGAGACAAATGCCTTTACCCTGGAGAGAAATCCTATGTGTAGGTTTCTGTGCCTATACGTGCCTTGTTTCATAGGCCTACGGTTTATTTAAATTGCTAATTTAACAGATTTGACTCTTTGTGAATCTGTCGTTTTCCTTTTTTGGTGCTGTCTTTGTTTGTATTATTAGCAAACATGGAACTTCCTTATGGTCTCAAACTTGTTTTCCTTGTGAATGTTTTATATGGTTCTCTACTTCTGTGTATGTTAGAAATGATGGTGTAGTTACTTACCAGATTGGATAGTGATCAATCTGAACTTGCATTCTTGAGACAACCCAAATGAGATTGTTCTTCATCATTCCATGAGTGGCTCCAAATCCGTTGCTTAGAAGCCCGGACATCCATACATGATTAAGTGCTGTTTCCTACACATCAATATCTCTGAGGATGCAATTCAGATTGCATAAGAATTCCCAAGCTATCATATCAGCAGCTAGGCACATATAGGCCTTTGCTCTTTATGTGCAAGGGATGATCGATCAAACTAACAGGTGGGAGTTTAACAATTCTTACCTGAAGAAGGTTCAGGATGCTTTCAAGAGTGGCAGTCTTGTCAGGACCAACTTCGTAGGACCTGATAACAACTGTCTGCCTGTAACCTTCCTCCACGATGAGGCCTTGCCGGTGAGAATCGACAAACTGTTTCTGGGTTGGTATGTTTTGACGAACCTGCTCCTTGGAGATGTAGCCATTTTCAGAAACAGAAGCAACTGAAGTAGCTGCCACTCCAGCAGTTGTGGTTAGTGTATCAATCTTGACTGACCTAGTAGGTACTCCACTAATTTTGAGCTTGTTCAGGTTTTGCTTATTAGGGTCATGGTTGTTAGTATTGGAAGAGCACCTGATAGGTAAGATAGGTAAGGTGACTGTATAAGAGAAAGCAGCCATTTCTGTTTCCTGTTTCTTGACGTGGCAAGCCTGGAACATAACAGTGGATGTTGTAACACAATTATATACATTCTCTGGCGGACAAGACTATGGAAAACTTAAAACTTTTTGGAGGACAAATTAAGGTAGCTTTGTTCTAGCACTAGCTAGTGAACATATCAAAGACGACCTTGTGACTGCTGAAGAAATGTGTTTTTGGTGGGCCAAATTCTAGCCTTGGTATTTTTAGTAGTGATCGACAGACAAAAGTAGTAGGTTTACCATGGCAATCTCTGTGTGTGAACTGTGAGATGTGCCTTTAATGTAACAATTTTGTGTGACATTGACTTCTTTTTACCTCAAAACTTGGGTTCATCGTTTTCGAATAGGCCAACTTCGGTATATATGTTTGTCAACATCAGCATGCGAAGTTCCAGATAAAAAAAGACTTACATTTTCCTCTTTCTCTCAGCAGCCACGTCAGAAAAACAAATAAATAGAACCTTTGACCTTGTCGGCAATGAAAGTCCTTTCCAGACAAGAATAAGTTGCAAGATTCTTTCTCTCGACAAGTACAATTAATTAGTTTGGACAACATTCGAAGAATAAAGCCACTTTCGCAACCAGCTTCTGGTTAGATACTTGACCAGGACTCTTGTTGAGTCCCTAGGCTGCAAAAATGGCCTTACTTACCAAGTAACAGTTTCTCGGACTGATAGCAAATACATTGTAGTTTGGTGAGGAGAAAACATGGGATATATTAATCACTTCTGGCTCTAGTCCATGAGTGAGCTAGGTGAAGGAGGAAGTAAGGAATTTTCAATAATGGGTACCAGAAGTTTTACCACGTGAGAGATAGATTTAAACAGTACACAAACATATAGTAAATAGAATTATCAATACCCTCCAATTAGATTAGATAGTTTGAGCTGTTCTAGCTTAACCAAAACATCTCGAAATCCAACACTCTAGGGATTAAGAATGTCAACCTATATGGTTCCTGTCATATTCTACCTTAATTAGTCAAGAGCCATTGATGTCCCACCTTAAAAGTAAGTTAGCATAGAATAGTATACTAAAAAAAAAAGAGAAGAAAAACACAACTGTTCTACATATTTTATCCCCTAGAAAATGTTCATGTAGTTCGGTACAACCTAGGTAAGAAGGATAGCCGAGCAAAAGTATTGTGATCGAAGGACATTCTGGAGACTAGTAAGGCTAAGGCCTTTGGAAGTCCAAAACTTGCGGGTTTCTTTCATTGCCAGAAAAAAACGAAGGAATTTTCAACTCCATTATGAAGCCTAAGAACAACTAAAAATTTATATATTCTTGTGTTATGTAGAGGCTTTAACCCGGAATTTGTCGATTCTGTCAATGTTCAAACTTAAAGCATTGTGATTTCCAACTAAAAAAATTTGATTCATGCATCTCTATATGCTGGTGATATTGATCAATTCTGGTATCGTAAAAGTCTTACTAATTTTTCGTATGTTACAAATTGTAATTGATTAGATCACTCATAACCGACCTTTCCAACTATTTTGTGATGTATAAGGGATGTTCTAGCAGAATTGTTCAGACAAGTTGATCGAGTTAGAAAGATTCAATCGCTTTGCCTAAAAATGAAAAAAAAAAAACCGATAGATAAACACCAAAGATACGTGTAAAAATAAGAACTTCAGCGCAATAATGCCTAAAATGTCTAGCAGTAAAGTTAGAAGCATGTGGATTGATAGACTAATTTTTCGTAAATCTTGCATTACTTGGTTTTAGTATTGTTTGCTTGAACAAAATCTCATTGCATGGTGCCCCTCTTTATCCTTTCTCCATAATGCGTTTCTACAGGGAAATGAAATCCTCACAACACTAGTCAGCTTGAATGCTGAGGCTAAATAGTAAATAGTGTTAGGCAGTGGCTGCCTAACTTTGTTGAAGTGGTTGGCCAACCTTTGTTGAATAACAAAGTTAGGCAACCTAATTTTTGCCTAATTTTTTCAACTTGTTTTGCCTATAAATAGGCATTGATTCTAAATGTTTCATCATCCCATCTTCACATAGAATTGTGAAAGAAAGAAATAAGAGAAGAGAGAGTGAGGGAGAGAGAGTAATTGTGAGGAAGAAAAATATTTCTCAATATTTTTCTTATCCCCTCTTAAAATTAGAGAGTGTCAAAATAGTGGGAAAAATACTTTTGGGGTATTTTTGGGAAACACTTGGGAAACACCTTGTGGGACACTATTTTGGGTAGACTCTAGGTTTTATTATGCCCCTATTATTAGGGAAGTCTTTCTTGTAAGCCTACTATTTTTATAGTG